>JGVQ01000285.1:0-282824 GCA_001007845.1 Nigrograna mackinnonii | reverse complement strand
GAGCACCGCAGCCGATATCAGTACCATCAGGGAGTCTTTCGCGCGGCAGGGAGTTTGAGCATTTTGAGATACCATCTGTATGCTGGCGCTTGATATGGGGTTGATTTTCCCTTTCCTTTGGCTATTTTGTGCTTGTTGGCGGCCTGGCAGATCTTTTGGGTCATGTATCATACCTTGGAGTCGGAGTCTTCAGGACCATTGAGCGTGGAGTTTTAAGTACCAAGTTATGAGAATCGTAATACTAGAATTCATGAACTATAATCACAATTGTCTGATTCTATCTCATGCATTGTGACAAGGTCTGCTTCGGTACCTTGCAGTATACTAGATCACGGACCACATGATAACCCAACTCCCTAAGACTAATTTCCCTAGCTATATTGTCGATGCGAAGCTAGACTGAATAGAAGTGGGAGGACAAATGAACGATGCGTGACCCCAACATTAAAGCGACCTTCATGGCACCGCAATATAGTAAGAGTGGCACTTTGAACGGATTAGACTTGGATTGAAGACCTTTCATCATAGCTCCTTGGGCTGTATCTACGCGAACGCCCGAAGCCGCTCTATTGAAGATTCCGTGTTGTTGCAATGATTTTCTACGCTATCCCATCTCGCATTGTCTGCCCCTCATAGATTCGTCAAGTAGTCTTCCACCTCTTGCGGGCTCAACTTCCTGAACCTTGGCCCTTGTGCACCCTCGACACCCTCGAATCCCAATAACCTATCCTCTGGTGGCCCAACAATGCCAATCTCTACCGTCTCTCCGTTCATTTCTCCTTCTATTGTCTCCTTGAGCGTAAGTAGAGCGATATGAATGGCATCCTCTAGCTCTAAACCTTCGGTATACCTCTTCTCTAGGAAAGTCTTCGCGCTCGTCGCACTCTTGCCAATCGCTGTCGCCTTCCATGGGAAATAGCTACCGCTAGGATCGACCTGGTACAAGCTGGGTCCTCCCTTCAGAATACCACCAGTCTTGCCGCTGATCTTCTTCTTGTCAGGGTCGTCCGAATCATCTTCGTCCTTGCTCTCCTTTTCAGGCTCAATTCCATCGTCCCATCCAGCAATCAGTAGAGAGACTCCGTACGGTCGGACACCACCGGATTGTGTTGCTTCCTGCATGACCCTAGCAACGTCCTGCACCAATATCCTTGTTGGGGGGTATTCGTTGTAGATGCGCTTGTAGCCGGTGTGTGATACTTTGCGTGCCTTATCGACAAGAACTCGGTAATCAGGGCCCATTCCTGAGTATACCATGCCGATATTAGGTGTTATGAGGCTGACTTTGGAAGATGACTGCGAATCGATGAGTGGTGATGAGGACTTCTTCTCGGTTGCGAGGACGATGCCATTGGTAGCTAGTATAGGTCAGTTATGCAAGTATATAGGACCCTGAGAAGCATTATACCTTTGATTCCCAACGACGTTACACCTTGGTTAACGGCGTTCAAGGCGTATTCTATTCCAGTATTAGAAACAATATGATGGCGTGAAGCTTGCTAACACGTAAGGGATAGATCTATTTACCTATCTGCACCAGTTTTCCACTGCGAAGAAGTTAGATTTGAGATATTATGAACGTGGAGGGGAGCGCTAGATGTTTACCTGGGTGAGAATGTCGTGAGCGAGAAGGAGTACCGGTCAGCCATGACGGTTAAACGGATGCCTGTCGGGAGCCGAGAAGTATATGAGAGGGTTTATGGCCGGGTAGGAGGGAGGTGTTGTAGGATGAGCGTAGAGAGTCGATCGTGAATGTAAGTCGGAGCTGGAGCTTCATTTTAGGCAAGCTTGGGATGCGCGGACAATGCCAAGGCCGCCGATGTTATCACGTGATTGGAGCTTTGGCCTTGTCGGCTTGAACTTCAAAATCTCGTCTCCTCGACGTTCTACAACCTTCCAACCATCATTCCTCGCTAGATTCCGTATCTGACACCGTGTCTCTTTTCGTAGCATGGGCCAAGACGGATGGCACAAAGACTTGGAACTGACCACAAATGACCAGTAGATCTTCCCGTTTTATTTTGTCCGTACCGAATCTTATTTGATTGCGAGTTCATGTTTCTCTCACCTTTGTTTTCACCTGAGCAAATCCCGTGTTGGATGTATGAACGGCCTGGTGTAAACCCTTGGAAGTAACGCCTCGATCTTAAAACTTTTTTGCAGTATGCCCTCCTCTGGATTCCAGGCGATGCCTGGTTGGTACTGGCCGGATGATGTTCCCAAGGAAACCTCGGGAGATTCTACCAACGGCACCGCGGGAGCCTCGTCGACTCCGCCCTCATCCTCAACCCCTAGAGAGACTCCACGGGCGGGACAAGGCGCACAGTCTTCTAGACGCAGGACTCATTGGCCACCTAGGCAATGTCGAATATGTTTAGAGACAGTCCAGCCTACCACCCATGTCCCCTCCGATAGTCTCCCAGGTTTCCTTCAATCCACCCCTAATGTCACTTACGAAGACGAGAATGGGCGGCTGATTCGCCCTTGTCTATGCAAAGGCTCCTCCAAATATGTTCACGAGGCCTGTCTTCAAGCATGGCGTCACGCTGATCCTAGCTATGGGCGTCGAAACTACTGGCAATGTCCAACCTGCGGTTTCAAGTATCGGCTTGCACGATTAGGATGGGGACGTTGGGTTGCTAGTACTGGTAAGTAAACACTAAACATCCGGTTTACTGTATTAACTAGTCTTCATAGCTGCGCAGATCACATTGACTGTTTTGATACTCTTCACCTTCGTTTTCCTTCTCGGCTTTGTTGCAGACCCGATCATCAATATCTATGTTGACCCCTGGAGTTATCTATCTCCTTGGTCAAGTTCCGAATACTACTATTATGAGGACGAGGAGCCGGCATCATGGTTTGAGCATTTCGCGAAAGGCTTTACCGGCATGGGAGTCATTGGATTCTTAAAGGTACTTTTGGCAAGTCCGTTTTCCTATTTTCGACTGGGAGGCGGCAGAGGTAGGACAACTGGCCGCGATAGGTACGAGCAAGTCAGCTGGATCATCATTTTGATTGGCGTCGCCACTTTCCTAGTGGTAAGTAGTCTTTATTCGTCGTCTAGTGCCAAAATCTAAAATGTGTAGGCAATCTTTAAAGGAGTACGAGCATGGAGTCGACGTACGCTTGAAAAAGCAGGCGAGCGCGTCATGGACGTCCAAGGCGACGACGAAGATGACAATGATGACAATACAGCTTCTTAAGCTGGGGGCTAATGACTCTTACCCCTTGTATGAATACTATTGTGAACTTATCTTCCCGCCACTTGTCGCATTCCATTCTGGGCGATCTCATATGTGAATCTTTCAACCGTTTCCCTTCGCACATCTTTGAGTTGCCATGGTTTCTCAGTACCCTGTCAATCAGTCTGCGTGCGTAGATCAAGTCGCTCACGTTGACCATGTCGACTTTGCACGTTTTGTGCTGTCGACATTGGACCGTGAACCTATCATCAGCTGCAACCCATTCGCCCTAGCTGCCTCTATGGCCTCCTTATGCTTGGACGAGATGTTTGCTATTGACACATTTCATTTGTAGAGTGCACTTGTCTTATGCGATCACTAATGTGGAGAGGTCATCATAGTTTTGCCATTCAATGCATTCAGTTGCGGTATTTATTGTGCTATCCAACACCGCAGCAGACCCTTGCTCTAAGTAATACATTCCTGACATCTACCTTGTCACCGAACTCGTCACCGAACTTTTCAAGGCACGGGAAGACACAGAATGCGAATCTTCGATCAACGAAAACATCGCTGTCCTCATCCATGCCGTCAAGATCGTTCATATCTTCCATCCTCTCCTGATTATATTGAATCTCCCGATTATCTTCGTTACGGAAGAAGAGGATTGTATATTGCGCCTTTTGGAGCAGCAAAGTATGCTGCAAATCTGCGGCGGTTGATAATATGGATAGAAGATTGGCTTGAGCATTGGGTGTAAGATTCACTGACGTAAGACCAAAGAGATGGTGTTGGACTTGGGAAGACAAATTATGCAACCACCTCTCTTTTTCCTGCTGCAAGGCTTGTTTGGCTTCGCTCTTCTCCAAAGCTTTGATGGTCGCCCGCCGCCATTCCCTATATGCTGACCCAGAACCATGGATATACGCTGCCAGCTGGCGAATTGGTGCCAGGGGTCCGGAGGTAGGAAGTCCTATACAAATCGGCTCACGAAATATTTCCATCAGGGTGTTTGAGATGATGGATTGGTACAGAGCGAGGCGATCTGTTGAGTTGACTTTTGTATAGTGTGGATTAACAAACTTAAGCGCGGTCTGGGTGTCGTGTGGAAGATTGCTAGTGTCGAGCTTTGTCCGACGAAAATTGCTAATAACAAATTCTCGTAACCGGTGATAAAGCTGATCCATGGCTTCTGCCAGTTCACTATCGGTGACTTGACTCTCCATGCGCGTCAACATTGATATGTTATGCTTTAGCTCCAGCATGTGTTGGTACCGCTCTTGAGATTCTTTCTCTGCGCGGTGCACGCGTGCTGTAAGATCGTTCCAGTCGGATTCATCCCTGAGCATTTGCTGCTCGAATTTGGCTCTGTAAACTGCATCATGCTCCACCAGTTGGGCTTGCAATTCGGCGAGTTTGCTTCGAAGCTGGTAGTTCTGTTCGATAAGCTCTTCTCGTTGAATGCCGAAAGAGCGCCGCTGCGGTGTTGTCGTGCTTTGCTCGCCCTCTACCGCAATACGTCTCGGTGGAGTAGAGGGGCGCTGAGGAGGTGTTGTGTTGTGTGCCCCTGAATGCGCGGATTGGTCGTGTGAGTGTGATAGTTGCCGCCTATGGACTACTGTAGTGTCCTGGTTTGCCTGGCTATGTTGACGAACCTTGTCCAACTCTTGTTTCAACGCATTTTGCCCTTCCTGAGCTGCTGCTAAAGCCTTCTCAAGCTCCGCTATTCGGTCTACTGGTGCAGTATCCTGCGTTGTCCCCTCCAGCGATTTACGAGTATCTTCGCTGTTGTCTTGTTCACGTTCGTCTGATGTTGACGGTGAGCTTCCCTCGACATCCTTCTCCTTTCCTGTTTTCTGAAGAAGCATTTCATTGAAAGGGGTTTTCCGCCGGCGCACTTCGTCCTTCTTAGCATTGCCTGAAGCTAAGGCCGCTTTGGGAGGGGCGCTAATGGTGGAAGTGGTAGACGTTTTGGAGCTTCGTGAGCTTGTCTTGAGAGGTCTTTTTAGTCGACTTGAAAGGTCTGGCAGTGTAAGTGGGCATTCTCCACTGCAGGCGGATTCTCTCCTACCTGGAAGCTAAGAATTGTTCGTGCTTACCAGAGCCTTTCTTGTCCCCTGTCATAGTTATTTCGCAGTTGCGTTAGTTTCCTCGGGATTTCTCGACATATGGTGGCACTGGAATCTCCATTGCGGTCCCTCGCTATGCCCACGATGTGTATTCCAGTGTTCGAATGCTCTGCGGTTTCACTACAGGAGTGATGTCGGAGGATGCCTGGGGGAGTCGGCACGTTGGTACATACCTAGTCGGTGGTGGGGGTTCGGTTGCTCCGCCGCCATTTCAGCCACAATTTCCCGAGCTCTGGCTGATCACCTCCTCCCCCAGTTTCCCAGGCGTCAGAGTTTACGGCGCCTGTAAAAGCAGGTGCCTAACTCCCTTACATGCCTCTCAGGCACCGAGATCAATGACCTCAAGGGTCGATGCTCCTCACTCGCTGTATATTGTATTCGTTCTCAGAGCTCTCTTCCCACGCGCGTGTCCGAACCCCACCGCAAATATTGAGCGCGTCGGAGTTGCATATTGCCCTGCGCCTTTAACATTCACGCATATACGAGCTCTGCCTACTCTTGTTACGGTCTTCTGCAATCATGGATAACGCATTTGCATCGCGTAGTAGCAATATCCCATATGCCTTCAACCCAGGCACAAACCACAGCCCAGCCCCACTAACTGCAGGCAACACATCAAAGGCTGGTGCAGCGCAAGACAGACTGATTGTTGGTGTAGATTTTGGTACTACATACAGTGGTAGGTCATTTTTGTGCGGATTTGAAGCTTTCAGGATTTGAGCTAACCGCAAGACAGGTGTTGCGGCGGTATATAGTGCGACCCCCGAGGACATAGACATTATCAAGACATGGCCCGGAGGGAACGGTATGTAAGACCATATCGGCCGACGTACCTTCATTGTTGACATCTCTTGTCTAGGAATTACTTCCGATAAAGTACCAACTGAGATCTCATACAATCCCACACAGAATACACCTTCCGCTTCTACAGACAACCTCTCAAATTCCGTCGACAGACTTTCAATAAATCCCAAACCAAATATAAAATGGGGGTTTCAGTTCAAACCCGAAGAAACACGTCTGCGGTGCATAAAGCTCTTTCTTGACCGGAACCAGAAGCTGCCACATTTTGTCTCCCCACTCGAAACCGCCGCGCAACTGAAGAAGTACAACAGGACTGTGCACGAGGCGGTGTCGGACTACCTTTCGCAAATATACAAACATACAATGGATACATTGACGCGGAGATATGGAGAGACGTTCATGGGCATGACAAAGGTTCAATTTGTCCTTACCGTGCCTGCTGTATGGTCGGATGCTGCAAAGGATGCGACATTGAAGGCAGCAGAGAAAGCTGGTATGGGGAATCGTGGCGACTTGAAGATTATCTCCGAGCCCGAGGCTGCGGCAGTCTACACGTTGAAGGCAATCCAACCTAATCACCTCAAAATAGGCGATAACTTCATTGTATGTGACGCAGGAGGCGGCACGGTGGATTTGATAGCTTACAAGATTACCCAACTCAACCCTCTACGGGTCGAAGAGTCAGCTGTCGGCACGGGTGGGCTATGTGGCTCTGCCTTTTTGAATTATCGTTTCGAAGACCATGTCAAACGGCGCATCGGAACCGAGAGGTATAATACGATGCGAGAAAAGAAAGCCAAGACTTGGAATATGGGTCTCAAATATTTCGAGGAGTTTGTGAAGAGAAATTTCAATGAGGACGAGCACAACGAAGTTAATGTCCCTTTTCCAGGTTTACCGGACGACGAAGAAGCGGGCTTAGACTCGGGATTCTTGGTAATGAGCGCAGAGCAGGTGAAAGGAATATTTGACCCCGTCGTCCAAGAGGTGATCGATCTTGTGGAAGGACAGGTTCAATCAATTCGAGCAAAAGGTGGGCTTGTATGCGGTATTGTGCTTGTGGGTGGGTTTGGACAGAGCAATTACCTCTACAGCAGACTGAAGGCACATTTCAACAACGCACCACCGCCCCCATACACAGAAAGACCAACACATGCAGTCGCAATGAGCGCACCGCAAACCATCGAGGTCATGCATCCAATGTACGCGTGGACGGCTGTTGTTCGTGGCGCTGTGCTCAGAGGATTGGAGGGCAGTATGGTAGTGAGTAGGAGGAGCAGATGGCATTACGGGACTAGCTACGCCACCGTATTCGATGAAGCAAAACACCCCATTTCAGATCGATATTGGAGCCCCCTCTGGGAACGGTGGATGGTTAGCGATCGAATGCAGTGGCACATCGCAAAGGTATGTGTTATCCATTCATTTCCCCTCCCGGCCATTTCATTCTATTCACTTTCCCACCTTGCGTCGTTTATTAACAATTCCAACAGGGTGCTCAAGTCTCCGAATCGCAACCAATCTCATTCCACTATACCCGCAACTTCCGACCAGGCCAATCCCTGATAGTCGAAGACGACCTCATAGCCTGCGACGCCGATACAGCACCAGACTCGTACAAAAAGGGACTCATCCACGTCTGCACACTCACTACAGATCTCAACACTGTGCCCAAATCTCTATTCACGAGGTTAACGACGACGAAGGGAGTTGAATTCGATAATCTAGATTTCACCCTCGATATGAAGATTGAGAGTGCAGGACTGGTGTTCGAATTGAAGGTTGATGGGGTAAGATATGGAGCCGTCAGTGCAAAGTTCCATTGATCCAACCTCTTCAACCCAAGGACGATCTGGAAATTGGCACTGGGATGGAGGCCTAATACAACATGAATCATGAGGTATGGCCATGCTTGGGATTAATGGATATGGCGTATTGTTTAGTGTACCTTTTGGCGGCCGTATTGTGAGGCTAGAAGGAAAGGACACGGCGGCCTCAAGCATCAAGAGATGACACGAACGCGATATACCAGGACTGGGCAAGAAGGATTAGATAGTAGGCTCGTTAAAATAACAAACGAAGCAATATTTCCCCCAATAATGAAACGTACTGATCTCCTGTGCTCCGTGAGAAACAATTCTACTTCGTACTATATTCGTGGTACTAAGAGTTCGTTACTTGATCGAACGATATGAAAGCATCGAGATACGATAGAACTTTGTGATTTACATCAATACTCCTAGACATGTAGTTCCTGACTCCACACTTTTCCACACATACAAACTCCATTAAACAGAACATCATAAGTCATTTCGTCATCATCTCATCCCCTGTACCCCCCTGCAACACAACCTCAGCGGAATCACCAACCCTAACAACCCTAGCCCTGATCCCCATCTTCCCCTCCCGTTTCATATCCTCCCAAACCTTGTCATCAGGCGCAAAACTCGAATTCCTGATCAAACTCCTCAGCTCGTCAGATTTGGCCATTTGCGTAAAAGGCGCCCAACTATTTCCCAAAAGCGAGCTTTCGCACTTATAGATGAAGATGAAGGTGAGGGAGAAGACGAGGGCGTGGTGGATGGCTAGGGTCCAGATTAGAGCTATGAAGCCGCCGAAGGATTGTGGGTAGAGGGCGGATGTAAAGAAGGATTCTTGGACGGGGACACGTTTGTTGAAGGCGGGTTGTTGGCTGTAGTAGTTTGTGCTTGATAGGACTGTGATTAGGGAGGATAGGGCCCAGGCTACAGAGCCGTTGTGGCCCATGATGTTTGTGAAGAGGGCGGCAAGGGCTGGGTCGGCGGATATGGTGCGGAGGGAAGCAGTGTTGCCCCCGTTGGCGGAGGCTCTGAGCGCTTGTCCGTTGAGAAGTATCGACCAGCCGGCAGTTAAGGGAGTGTCGGCGCCATTTGCGGTTGCAGCGCTTCCTGAAGCGTCGGCTTGGACCACGGCTCGTTGGGAGTCGGGGAGTTTATCGTCACTGTCTACTGTGAAAGATGAGGGTTTCGTCATCTTCATTATAGGTCGGTTGCCGTACGAGCTAGGATCGCCTACGCCTAATTGGTTCTCTATTTCCGTCGTGTCAAATGTCGAAGAGCTTTGAGACCAAGAAATCGAAGGCTCCGATGCGTCTGCATTCCTGGAAAGGGAGACATGTAGAATCGCCGAGTCCCAAGGAGCAAAACATAATGAAGCAGAGATCGTAGAGTTGTTGTGCTCTATCTTGGCCCATTCCGGCCTCGTCGAAGTCTGATTTGCGTCCACTCCTCCAAAGACAAGGAACGATGTTCCGAAAGTGGTTGACTCGGGAAACTGGCTCTTGACTGTTGCCGTGAGGGCAAGCTGGCAAAGCGAGTACTGGTCAGATTGACCAATGGTACAATTGAAAGGTGTTGGCTCGAGACGTGGAATAGCTGAAGTCTTCTTTGAGTTAGCTACTTTACCCCCGACAGGAAGTCCAGCGGGATAGGAGTATCCCGCGTATTTACTTGAGTAACCTGCGAAATCACTGGTGGTGTTGAAGTCTGTTATCTGAGGTTTCTGGCAGACGACTCGACTGTCTAACACCGTGACTTTGCCGTCGATAGTTTGAACGGTTTCGCGTGGTGGGGCGGTTGCGTATGGGAGCAGTGCTCTCAGCAACATACCCGTGTCTGCAACACCATCTATCTTTTCAGATGGCTGTTCGGCATATTCGCCAAAAGTTGGATAGAAGGGTGGGTAAGTCGTCCACGCGGAATCACGAGGTATCCGTGGATACACCGGAATCTTGTAGGGATCGTTCTCACAATCTGGGCATGAGTATTCAAAACCAATCCTTAGGCCCGTTTGACTTGTATCCACGGCCCCCAAAAGACCAGTCCCAAGATCTGACAGTAGGACTGTCGAGCTGAATTGAAGTAACGTTGTCGTCGTTACCAAGAACGCGGTCAAAACCAATGGCCACTTCGGTTGGGACTCTCCTTCGCGTACTCGAAAGCGGTCGGCCATAGCAGCTCTCAACATCGTCCAGGGATTGGTATTTCCAGATCGCATAGGTGACATTGTTGCGAGACTCATGACATGTACACCTGTCTTTGACTCTAGCTGTGTTGCGGCGATCATAGCAGTGGCGCTGGCGGCTTGTAGACCTACAGCCACCCGCAAAAGCAGCGTTGAGAGGGAGATACAACGGGTGATCCACCCACGTATCATGATCCTATGCCATATTGCATTTTCCTGGTTGCTGAACCATAAGTACGCAATGAATCCCACTAGGATTAAGCATACGATCGATGTAGACGCCAGAGTGATGACCAAAGGCCAACCCAGTCGCTCAAGATCTCCTTTCGAGCTGTCACTATTAGGAAGTAATGAAGATTTAACGGGCGGCAATAAGTTCTCCTTGGGTTTCGTTGAACTAGGCCCTAGTTAGCTCAGGCAATCGCTCAGATCGTCCGAATAACCTAACCTGCCGGCTGAGTTACGTCTAAGTTTCCACGTAGCCGAGCGAAGTGTTAACCATAGTCCAGAAGCTATACATAGTATGACTAAAAGGGTGAAGCCCAAACCGATGGGTACGGTGTCTTGGGATCGGATTTCTTTTCCAAAATTCCAGACATCCGTGATTTCTACGCTTCCATTCTTAGCCAGAGCAACGGGACCTGATGTCGGACGAAGGCCCCACGGTCCGAAATCAAAAGCGCTCACTTGTTCCGGTCTGTCTATGAAGGCTGGCCTTGTATCATCGACCGGACAGCCTCGTTCGATTGGATTGCTCATACAACAGCCCCAGAATCCCAGGTCATTATCGGATATCCAGGTATAGAAGTTTGAGCCATCCCCGCAAGATGCATCTGGGAGCAAACCGTAATAATCGGGTTGTACAATCGCAGGTTGAGTATCCTCCGGCGAGCACCCAGCTTCACAGGGATCATTGGTGCAACAACCAATGAACCGCGAGGGAGCAGCAATGCAGGTGTACCATTGTCCTCCAGACGCGCAACGAACCGGAAAACTAGGGCTTCCAGTTGCCATGGATGTGTTCGCAGAAGGAAAGCAAAGAGAATCTTCGAGGTATGGTGGGAGACGAGGCTGAGACCATGTTCTTATTTCATTTCCAATAACGAAATCGGCCCCCATGCTAAGCCATAGGAAGCATGCCGAGTCTTTTAGTGTGCGAATGAGAGCACGATAGAGTTCCGGGGGTGTTGACTCAAGGCGAATTCATCAGTTTCGCCAGTAGAGTGGCCAATGCCCTTTGTAAACGATGCTCAACCCCCCAAAGTTGATTGCATTCGCACGGGTTTTGCTGACCTTTGAGGCATCCTGCGACGATGCCGGAGCAAAAATTAGGTGCTTGTAGTCGGCCTCAAATATTCGTTTGTGAGCAGTGGGATAGAGTAGTTGTGCCTTTGTATTTGCAGGCGGTAGGTCCAGACTTTGGTAGCTTAACTGCAAGGCGGGGCGGTACCAAGCCCTCCTCCACAACCACTACACTTTAACAGCTACAGTTAAGCTGGGACCAATAGTGCCTGAACCAAAATGGATATCTCTTGTGGTGACTAACTCTCGAAATGAACATAATATCACCTTAGAGAGTCAGCCAGGCGACCTAGCTATTCGACCCGCTGCTAGTTCTCTAGCAAAAGCGATTACCTTATTGGTGTGGTATCGATTCCCGGTGACTGCAGTCTACGATGCTATGCTCTGGTGCGCATAGCCTTTGTTTACGGCCATGCGCCACTGTGAGAGGATATCTGCCTAGATGTGTGAGTGCTATGCCTGGCACAGACACTAGAAAGACTCGATCATCGTACGTAGTAGGGAGGTTACACTGATGGATGGTTAGTAAACATTACTATACCACAGTATCTATATGGATGTCTGTGTCGGTCGGGCAAGGGAAAATTGCTCCAATGAAAAGCCGAAGTTCACTGAGAGCCAGTCTCTTGCCAGCAAGTGGTCAATCAGATCCGTGACAATGCTTCAAGGGTTTAATTTCACCCGGAGATAATTCGCAGTGGCGGTGGAGGCTGAATGAGGCTCAAGGAGCCTGACGCTTGGACTTATTCTTCATTACCGTGTAAGGGCGCTGTGAATCATTTCATTGGTACGCCAAACATAGTCTCTGCTCAATGAAAATCTCTGGTCATCCGAACGTGCAACACTCTGTGATTCTGTGCAAATATAGCCATAGCTATAGAGACGTTAGGTAGTAGCTTGCCTTGGTAGTTGCTCCCTTAACCATAGCAGGTGCCCGGGCAGCACCTGCAGGACTATTGGTTTACTCAGCAAGCCGGTTAATGGCACCAATGGATAAAGTTATTGATCAAATGACAAGCGCATTCCCAACATGAAGAGATCCTTGGAAAAATAACTCACCTACCTTGAAAATCTGCATCGTGACTAATGTGACTATGTCGCCTACAGAGGTATTCACCATGCTTTGCGGATCCGCCTCGGCATTTCTGGGCGCCCGTTGGCGATCTGTGCGCACGGACCTCGGGAGGATATCCCGCATTTCGCGAGTAAACACGCGTTGTGACGACCACCGTAAATCCTCCCCCCACCCTCCAACGCAAATGGTGAGTTTTCAATTACCGGTTCAATTGGATACATGTTGATATGCAAGCCAGGCACCGACGCGTTCTGGGCCCAAAGGGAAACGGGGACGGCCACCCAAAGCGAGAGAATCCGGCGCGAAGCAGTCGACCAAATCACGAAAACCTACCCAGCAGTCACAAATAAAGGGAAAGGGCACAGCTTCCAGAGCTGCTGCAGCACAGCCAAAACCTTCTCGAGGCCGCAAACGCAAATCAGATGCGATAGCTGAGGAAGTTGAGGACGAAGATGAGATTGCGGAACAGCCTTCGCCCAAAATTAGGAAATATGTGCACCTTGCGCCAAAAAAGAAGAGACTGTCGTTGGACCAGATTCAAGGGTGGCCAGAGATTTCGCCCGCGATTCTAGAACAGATTATTCTCGTGTTGTACCGGTCAAAAGATGAGGTGGTTTTCACAAGGAGAGATGCACGAAGGCGTGACGAGGCAGATGAGGTGCTGAGCAGGTTGATTCGCTCTTTCGAGGGCAAACTCGCGAGGTCGAGAATCCCGCCCCAGGCCAAAGCGGTGCACTTCAACCTCGATCGTCTGACAGAGAGCAACGAGCAAGTCTATCGCGAGGTGACGACCGCGCGGCATGCGAACCAGCTCCTGCAGGAACAGGTCGAGGTAGCTAAGGCGAAGCTAGAGGGGGAAAATCAGCTGGTACAAAAGCTGAAGAAGAACGAGAGCCAGTGGAGGACGCATTGGAGGTCTCAGGAGAGAAAACAGGTGAGTAAACCAGGTCCGTGATGAGGCAGCTGAAGGTCCAGCTAACACACGCTAGCTACACCCGCTCTTACAGGAACTTGAGGAAGTCGAAGAGGTGGACGATGGACCGGACGACATTGGACTCAAGCGCACTGCGCCCAGGGACACGTCGATGCTAGATGCCCCTGACGAGGAGCTAGGGCCGATGCTGGAGCAACTCCGACGTAGCCTGGAGACGATGCAGGGTAATCACGAGCAGGTGGAGGGGGTTGACGAGGCGATTCAGGGCGCGCAAGTGGCATTGGACGAGGTGTTGTTCAGACATGCCAGCGCGCAGGAGTACGATGCCTTGTGAACTATTGACATGCAGGAATGGGTTCGGCGTTCGGAGAGGTGGGTTTATGGAGTTTGTTTTTAGGTTTTTGGCCAATGTTGCGTGCATGGCTCGGCGCACGATAGGATCATGGAACAGGAACGGGGGGGAGACATGGTACTGGGCGTCTATTTCAAGCTTGTTTCGAGTGTCTCAGGGGATCCCAAAACGTCGATCCAATATTTCGGAACGGGCTGCTGTGCTCGCTGGCGGAGGTGGGCCGATGGAAGTCGAAGAGAAGCAGCTGGTGGCTTGTAGCTTATCTGGGCCTGACGACGAGAAGAATGCGGCGAAGCCGGGCATGCAGAAGGGACTGGGGCACCTGGAGTGGGAGTGGGAGTGGGAGTGAGCATCAGACAGTTCAAAGGACAGAGAGGCGGTAGTGGACAGGCCGAATATAGATGCAGAGTCCCGGGAGAGTGGTTGTCGGAGACGGGGATGCAGGGCTAATACCAGAGGAGGTGCAGAGAGTTCGAGAGCAGAGCAAATGCGAATGCATCAGCTGGATGTGGTGTAAGAAATGCCGTCAGCGCGGATGCGTGATTGGTCGGTGACCATGGCCAGGTGCATGGCATGGTAGAGACCCCCCTCGGCGTAGCGGCAGCGGAAAATATCGTTACGCGCATCATCTTCTTCTATCCTGCGTGCCTGCTTCTCTCTCTCTCTCTCTAATCTTGCGGTCAAGGGCAAAAAAACACATGGTCATCCGCCAACGCAGAATTTCGCACGGCCACCTTGCTCACCCCTACCCTACTCTACCCTACCTTGCCTTTTTGCACTCGACCTCCCTGATCCATGTGTGACAAGTGTATTGTGACTGGTCGCGCTAGTCTGCATTTCTGAATGGAGGTAGTTATTATCATTAGGTGAGGGAAAAAAAAAAACGCGGAGAAAAGGGCAAAGCATCAAGGCAAGAGTGGCATAGGGTGAGTGAATGGCGCAAGGAGCTAAGAAGACGCCGTCTGGGCTTCCCCTCAAACGGCCCAAGCTCCAGCCCCGCGATTCGTCTGAAGTCGAGGGCTTGCGCTTGTGTCTCTGGGCTCTGAGCCGGTTCTTTGTTGCTGTTCGTTCCCCGGCGGTGGAGGGATTTTGCTTGGTGCTTGGGTGGTGGGTTTTGGTGGTGACCGCCTGCCAGCCTGCCAGCCTGCCAGCCAGCCCGTCAGTCCGCTGCCTTTTCGCTCGGCCTCGGCTAGCGGGCATGTGCGCCGCCAGCCCAAAAGCCAAAAGTCCCAAGTCCCAAGTCCCAGCAGTTCAGTCATCTATTCTTTCGAACCAAAAACTCACCTCACGCATGTCCAACCTCAATTGCACCCATAACTCTCCGCCCAGGCCGCTCGCGTGCTCCCGAAACATCTCATCTGTGCTCTCCCCACCGCCTCAATTCCCTCTTCTGCCCTCCCGCCGCGCGCTCTGTGCGACCTCCAAACGTGCTCTCTGCGACGCTGCGCCCATTCGCTTGCCGTAGTCGTGTTCCCGCGCCCTGCTGGCCCTGCTTGCCCTGCTGCCATTGGCATTCCACTATCCCAGTCTACATCTTCCGACTCGACCACCAATTCTGCTCTCCCCAGCTGCTGTGAGGCCCGTCCTCCCTTCTTCCAACCCACCACCATTGATGACGGGTGCTCCACGCACGTCCAATGGAGCCTCCACTCATGGTATGACGACGCCCAAGCCCACGGTCCAGGGCAGTGACGCCTCCGGCTCCCAAAATGCTCCCAAGACGGCTGCTCCCTCGCAGCAGCAGCAGCAGCACCAGCAGAAGGACAAGGCAAAGGCGCCTCCCGCAACCGCCACCGAGACCCCGACGAAAACTCCAAAGAAGCGCAGAAAAGTCAATCATGGTACGCATTGACCCTTTGTGTTCCCTTCAATAGTGTCAATTCTTGCCCTGCTGACTACTGGCACCACTTCCACAGCATGCATATACTGCAGACGTTCGGTGAGCCGCAGCACCTCCCCGGCCTCTGATACCCTCTATATTGTTGCATCCAAGACATTCTGACAGCGCCTGCTAACTCTTCCTCTCCCGATTAGCATATGACCTGCGACCTCGTAAGTCCCCCCTGAGCGCCATCTACCCTATCCTGATGCTTGCTTGCTTGCCTGGCCTGCCTGTCTGTCTGCCTGTCTTCCCATCTTTGTTCCAATGCTTTACAGCCCCTTCCACCCCCCTCACCCCCCTTCCATAGCGACATCTTGGGCTGACTTGTCTCCCTTACCGCGCAGGAGCGTCCTTGTACACGCTGCATCAAGCGAAGTATTGGACACCTATGTCACGACGAGCCTCGAGAGAGCGTCAAGAAGTCCAAGCCAGACCAGGAGTCCGCCAATGGCGACACTGACTCCCAGAAGCACGAGGCAACGCCCTCCGATTCCGCCGCAAATACAGTCGACCAGCGGACTACTGCTCAAGATGCAGGGCTGAACCTAGCACCACCTCCCCTTCCTGCTAACAGAGGTGCCAGCACAGCAGCGATCGCCCAGCCCACCCCCGTATCTGCGCCACAGATACCCTCTCTATCCACTCAAAACCCCTCTTGTAAGTTACACGTTAGCCCAGCCCTGAGCGACCCAGGAACTGAACCACCGTGAAGTTTTGAACTACAATGACTGGCCTTCATCTTCCCAGAACAATTTCCAGGACATGCATCACTTCCACCCCTCCTATATGTTCAACACCTCCGAGGTCAGTAACGAGTACAATCTACTCAACGACTTCCTCAGCAGTGGCATGATGGATGACGGCAACTTCTACGGTGGTGGGGACATGCACCAGCTCTTCTCTGATCCCTCCTCCATGGCCAACCCCATGGGAACTCTCACTAATGAATCACTATACAACAACAACGCACCCACCAATTCTCAATTACTGCCTCCGCCCGCGCAAGTCTCCGCTGGGAACTCTATCCAGAGACCCACGAGCGGGTTCCCTATGGACAAAGCGCGAGAGAAGTACTACATGACGGCAGCAGATCCTGCGGGTTCAGATAGCCCCGAGGAACGGATGAACAAACTCCTCAAAGCTAAGATGGATGCGGGGCTTTTGAAGCCCTTCAACTACGTCAAGGGCTACGCGCGCCTGAATCAGTACATGGAACAGAACCTGGCCCAAGTCTCGCGAGTGCGGATCCTACGACAACTGGATCGTTTCAGGCCAAAATTTCGCGAGCGCATGCAGTCCTTGACAGATATGGAGCTCGTACGCGTTGAGATGTGGTTCGACAAGAGCCTGATGGAGTACGATCGGGTCTTCGCAAGTATGGCCATTCCGGCATGCTGTTGGCGAAGAACCGGTGAGATATATAGGGGGAACAAAGAAATGGCCGAATTGATTCACGTGCCAATGTCCAAGTTGCGAGACGTAAGTGGAAGTATTTTCTAACCCATCCTCGCGCTAACAGTGCTGTAGGGAAACATTGCGCTTCACGAGATCGTTGCGGAGCCCTCACTCGTTTCGTATTGGGAGAAATTCGGCGCAATTGCATTCGATCATACCCAGAAGGCTATCCTTACCAGCTGCTCCTTGAAGAACCCTGATCCGAATTCCAAAGATCCAGAAATTAGATGTTGCTTCTCCTTCACTGTAAAGCGCGACATGTACAATATGTAAGTCACCCAAAGCCTTCCGATCTAAGAGGAAGACTAAATCATCCTCAGCCCTGCATTGATCGTGGGTAATTTCTTGCCTATCGTCGACCGCACGTCTTGATCCCATAGATCCCTTGACTTTTACGGCAGTACGAACCTGCATTGGGAGGTTGTTTGAAATTTTACATATTGCGGTGAGGATGAATAAACGACGTAATACTGGTAATGTAATGCCGTGGTCCAGATTGGTTGCTTCATTGTGTAAGAGCACATAATAGTGTTCCACATTCACGTAGAAGTCAGCTTGAATACCGAAATCCGGAAAGAATAGCAGGCTAGAAGGCAACACTATGCAGTGGTAGCGGGCAAGAAGCTTGGGTGTTTGCGTGGATTCATGTATCGACGTATAGTGACCTTCTGATATCGTTCTTGATCGCTCAACTCAATAATAGATCGCCAACCCCCCACCTATAGCACGGAATTGCTGTGTGTAGTATCTTTGTGCGTGAACTTGCGGCCCTTTTCCGTGGTGGACGGGATTGGCGTTTCCCATAGGGGAAGGCACGTTCCTGGCCTTCAACAACTACATCATCCCGGCCACACCCATCCATCCTAAATCACCATCAACCCATCATTAACAATGCCGCCAGCTCATACGGTCAAGGGAGAGCGCGAAAAGAAGCTCAAGTCATTGCTCTGTATGTTGACACCTTCGGCGTGCACTTGTTCCGCGAGACTTCCTTCACTAATTTCACCTAGCCTTTGCCGCAAAGCTTACCAGTAAAGCTGATCTCGCAACCGAATCTTCACTACTCGAAGATCTCCAGACTCGTATTCCTAGCCTTCCTCTCCCAGCGTCATCAGCTGCCGCAGCAAAACAAGAGGAGCTCGATCGGTTGGGGACAGAGCTATGGAMCCTGTCCMCCCGCC
The DNA here is from genome assembly GCA_001007845.1 of Nigrograna mackinnonii. Taxonomy (NCBI): domain Eukaryota; kingdom Fungi; phylum Ascomycota; class Dothideomycetes; order Pleosporales; family Nigrogranaceae; genus Nigrograna; species Nigrograna mackinnonii. Next base: position 264,523 of record JGVQ01000285.1, on the reverse strand, counting down.
TGCGTCGGGACGAGTCGCAGCAACTTGACAAGACTGAAAAGAACATAAGTCGACACAATAAAATACTCTGCCTGTTGCGTGTGTTCTCATTCATGCTGCTCGACTCCGCGAGCGCGCAGACGGCGAAAATAAGGGATCGCAAGAATTGCATCCGGCTTCTGAAGGTTGCAATCAAGGCCGCAAGGGTGTGCATTCAGAATGATGAGCTCAGCATTTGCGTCAAGGTACTCGAGAGAGGGGCTGAGTATCAGGTTGCTTTTGACTCAGAACATGATGGCCGGTGTGCCCAAGAGTTCAAGCTTGAGAACCGTTTACGTGCTGAGTACTTCGCACTCCGAACAACTTTGGTAAGGGCACTTCGTTGTATTTTGTTCACGCTCAATTTTGCCAACACCAACCTCTTCCTAAACCATCTGGCTTACACGTCTTGTCCTAGGCCTGGCGTCAAGACCGCATGGATATAGCCGAGCATATGTTCGGCAAAAGCAAGCAACTATCGACTTCACTTGACCCATCAAGCGCTGAGAGGCTTGCCGACCTGCTATATGAAATCGGCAATGACTTCCTATCAAAGCGCAGCTATGAGGCATCAATCATATGGCTGGACCGAGCCTATGATATGCTTGGGCTTCAAGACTTGGAGTTGCTCAGCACTGAGGCTGGAGAGCTTCGTTTAAGCATCATGCAGAACATGGGTCTGTATACTTGGATGCTTTGTTAAAACAGGGCTAATGAGATGTGAAGTTCAAGGATACATGAAGATCGGAGAGGGAAACCATAAAGCATGGGACATGTTGACATTATTAGAGACTGTTAGATGCAACATCGCGTCTATACCACTAATGCTGATAGTTTCAGGATTACGGGGAGAAAATGTCCGTCCTGCTCCTCAAGTTGGAGCTCATTTCTTCAGAAAAAACTTTCGATTGCGAGCTCTATTACGCCGGTTCGCTCAATTCACAGATTTATATTCCGCTACTAACGCTTCGTAGTCCTTCTCCGAATGATTCGATCTAAAGTACTCAATGAGACCAATTTCAAGACGTGCGTTTCAACTACTCCACATCACAATTGACACTGACCTCGCAGCAGTATCATGCACCATATCCACAAACTGAAAGATCATAGGTCTATATTCTCTAGCGCAACCACAAGTAGGGCCTCTAGCTAATATCTGATAGCGATGCAGCTGCAGGTAAGGCCCTTGATGAATTTATGGACCTCAGACTATATCAAGAGGAAAATGAGAATTGGATCGAAAGGTCTATTGTCACACGTGTCTGGATCGCAACGACAAGCACTACTGCAAATGAAAGTACTGATGTACTTCATGCACTCTTTGAAACGGTCCTGCGTAAGACCAAGTCTCCCCTCTCGGCCCCTGCAACGCATGCTACACAAACAGTACGTCCCCGTCCTGATCTGGGTTTACTAATTCTAATGTGGTATGGTAAAGCTATTGTGGAAACGAGTCGAGTCCGCTTCCCGCGAAGAGCAGACCAGTCTCGCAGAATCGTGGTGCCGCCTTTGTCTACATTCGATATTCGATAAAGCTGGGGAGTTGAACAAATCAAAAATTGCAAGGCATGCCAGAGATCGACCCGACATGGTGGTCCAAAGATTGACACTCAACAGAAAGATCATTTTGTGTGCCTTATCACGCCAGGATTATCAAGTCGCTCGAGAGGTCTTCTCTAGGATGTCCGATACCGGCAAGAATGAGCCAATAACACGTTATCTCATGTACAAGACTGGCTTGCATTGTGGGGATGCAGGCTTTGGTCAGACTCTATTCAATTTGTTTCCTACCAATGAGCTAATGATTACAGCTGGAGAATGCATTGACCTGATATCTCGGCAGTCGTCAAGTGACGCTACACTCCTCTACGCTTGTGTGCTCGAGGCCCAGAGTGCTGGCGACAAGCAACAGGCTGTCATTGCCCTAGAGAGAGTGCTCAACAAGTATGACTATAATGTTCCTGCAGGCGTCCACCTCCCAGCACTGTTACGGTAAATAAATCCCATTGTTCCCGTGCGACCTTCCTAATAGCTCCCAGATGTACTGCAAGACTTTTGGTGTCACAGCTGATCAAGGATGGTCATGTGGACCAATCCGTAGCGGAGGAACTTTGCAAAGTCTTTGATGGAGGTGAGTGACTTTTCCCCACCAATTTAATGGACTATGCCGGGCTCTTTCTAAAATATCCATCGAGCATGTGTACGTGCAAAGGCTTCCCGACAGCGCCCAACAAATCCAGATAAGGAGCTATTCACCGAATCCGAATTTGAATGGTTCTCAAAGAACGCCTACAACCTATCGCTCAAGTACTGCACTGAGTTGCATCCCTCGAACCTCTTGAGGTTGTTGAACTCTTGTACTGAGGTAAGCATTGCAGATGACAGCTTGCTCTTTGCTAATACGAAGACCCAGTTCATCAAGCTTCTCCAGAATCAAAGTAAAACAGTAAACGATCATGACCTTACTTCACGGCTGATCTCTTGCAACTTCATAGCTGCATGTGCCTCAACAACCTTGGCTCGAGCCGAAGATAACATCAAAGAATCTGTGAGTTTGGCCTAGGCCCTCAAGATGGTCTTCAGAGTGTTGACAATCTTAGCTACAACACTACAACCTTGTCCGGAAATATAGCCAAGAGTTTCGACAAGAAGCAGTCAAAGAAATACAAGGCGGTCAAATTGAAGGGCCCGCGAAGGCAGACGTTATTTCTAAACACTTTCAGCTAACCAAGTTAGAATTGGAAGCAGCCCTAAAACTACAGCAATGGGATAGCTTGAATGAACTTTTCGACGAGTGCTGGAGATTTGATAACCCAGCACATTTCGAAACGCTTGCGGACCTCGTTCTCGTCATCCATTCCTGCATTGTCAAATCTAACATTGATACCAAATACCAGAGCAGTAAGTCACATATCAAAGCATTGTGCAGAGGCGTAATAATGCTAATGCTTGTACAGAAATTTTAGGGGTCCTTCAGAAAATTATCAATCTCACTTGGCGACAATCGCACAATGACCTTATAAAATTGTCGCGCTGGATTCGTTGTCTATTCCAAGTCGCACTCACCTTCGATGAGTCTATCAGTCTGAAGTGCGTTGAACAAGCGTCACAGATTGCGGAGGTTCGGCAAACGGTAAGTTTTGCACCACCACTTTTGCCAGCCAAGCTTGCTGTGGCTTACACCGTGGATTCAGGAGTCAAACCACTACCCGACCGCGGAGCTGGAGTGGCTAGCGACGACGAGTTTCAACCATGCAGTCGATTACTACATGCAAGAGAATGATGCACGGTGCAAGCTTTGGGCCGAAAAGGCCCTTTCGCTGGCGCAGTGGTCTCAAGACGGAGGACAGTTGCAGCAACTTTTGGTACAGAAGTACTCTGGGCTGACATGGCATGAATAGAGGGAAAGCAGAATACACTGAGTACAGGTGTGAGAAGAGGGTCGTTGGTTCTAACGTGTGTCTGCTGTATATGGAATATCTATGAAAGACGAGGTCACAAGCATCTCCAGAGGCACTAAGCCAAGCTCACGACGAACATTGATAAATAGGCACGGAGGCTTCTATGGAAATTTAAAAAGTCCACCAGAGGTCAACAGGCATGCACGAGCCATGACGAGGAAGGGGTTACGACTCGGTTGAGTTAGTTAGGCGATGCAGGGGTTCGGGACGGCGCATTTCAAGCATCTTGTGGCTGCCGCCGGAGGTCCGTAGAAAAGTAGACAGTGAGGTCTCAAATGTCGTCTATCAGACGCTAAGTCGCTTCACTATTGGAATGCAGTCAGTCTCTTGTACAGAGGGTAGAAGAAGTCCGAAGGGCGACTATGGATGTCAGGGGCAAGATTTCCAACGATGGAGACGGGCCGCGATGGATCATTGCGCAACCGGCACATCCTGGGACTGCTCATTCCAGTATCCGAGTAAGTGGTCGCTTACGACGCACCGTGCGGATGGTCAACGTGAGGAAAGGAAGCAGGAGGAAGAAGAAAGAGTTGGAGACCCGGCGAGCTTGAGCATCGCCACCAAGGAACCGGCGGCGTTCATGTCATGACAGGTCTCATTCATGTCCTAAGGCGCGAAGCAGAGCATCCGATGAATGCATGAAATTGTGTTCGTCTGGTGTTCGCTCTGCAGTGACGACTTGGTAGAGGAATGGGATGCCGAATGAAAATAGCCGGCAGGACAACGCTGGCTGCTGGTCTTATCGTGATTAGAAGGGATGGGTGAGATTTGGGTTGGATGAGGCGTGTCCATCATCCCTTGATTGTGCAAAGTTCCTTGCCGAATCGAGGCGTGCGTGTTTTTTTTTTTTTTAATATGGACACCTTGGCTTCGCTTGCTCGCTAGCCAGCCATATCGAGAGAGATGTCCATTGGTGTCTCAGAGAGGGTTGCGGGTTGATATATGCTGCATCGAGCGAGGGGAAATTATTGGGGTTGGCGCGTGACGGAATGACGGCTACGGATTACCTTAGGTAGGGGGTTGGAATAATAATAATGGCCGCGGGTGTTCTGAAGACTGGCGCCTCATTGAAGATGGATGTGGGTAGCTTAGCCGTCGTTTCAGGGTGAGAGTGAAACAATCCCTTTGCCGTTGGAAGAAATGTTAGGCGGCGAGGGCGCTGCAGGTCCACATTTGAACCTTGCAGGTGTGTTGCAGGCTGATGGTCACGTGGGAGGAGGCGGCGTGTGGCGTGCAGTCGATACCTAGGTATTGGGTAGAGGAGGCAAATGAAGACTGAGAGGAGCAATCTGGCGGGATGGATCAAGTTTGTATCCCGTATCTGTGTCTGTATTTGTGTCCAGAGGGTCACGGCTAGGGTTTGGGAGAACAAGTCTGGAAGCGAGCAACACGCAATCCCCAAACCATGAGCCCTGCCCTGCCCTGCCTTTCCCTGCCTTTCCCTGCCTTTCCCTACCTTTCCCTGCCTGCCCAGGTGGTTGTCTTTTCTCCTCCCTTTCCTTCGTTTCTCCCCCGCGCGCGGACAATATCTAATCTAAATCACGGCTCTCTTCCACGCAAACCCCCCTTCCCCCTCCCCCAAACCAACCCCAAGACCTCCCCTCCGCGCTCGTTGTCAGAGGCGTGCCTGGACGGTCTAATCAGTGAGACGGCCCATTGATCAGGCCCATTGTGTTCTATTTTGGGCGCACGAGCGTTGTGGCTCTCCCCGACGTAGCTTCCGCGCCACTCCAGCTAGAGCTGCAGGTTCCTGGACCGGCCTCGACAGTCCACCGTCCAGTCCTATTCACCAATTTGTCCCCTCAGCAACCCTCCGGCCAGCTATCCCCTCCCCCCGACCTTCACCACGCTACCCCCTTCAAACTGCCACCAGCCCGCGCCCTTGATGACATGACACGCCACGCCTGAACGACTTTCTCTCCTTCTGATCGACACCCTCAGCTGGTCTATTCCGATTTCTCAAACGTCCTGCTGCATCGACTGTGGCTTTCTTTCAAGTTATTTCATCCACCAACCCCCGTCGCATTCCTGTCCACCCACCAAGTAGCATCGAGAGCTTCGCCCTGCAATGGCCGACCAACCCGCCAGGCCGGCGAGCGGCAACAGCTCTGATAGAGAAGAAGTCAGTACTCGCCTTCCGAAATTCGCCCCATAAGTTCTAAAATAATTGGGCGAACCTTATATGTCCTGATGCTAACCTGTTCTGCCAGCAGAGTTTCGAGGATGCCACCACCGACATGACCCACCGCCCCAACTCCCACACCGATCGATCAACAAGATCAAGGTCGCTGCTCAGCCGGCGGGAATCTTCATCTTCTACAGCCAAAGACGCCCACATCGACTCCCCCGTCCCAGAGATACCCAGTGGCTCCGCGGTGGCGGACCCTACCCCGGAGAAGACCCCCGAAGCAAAGGAAGAGGATGACGCACAATCAAAGTCGCCTTTGCTCACTGCACACAGAATATCGGTGACATCGGATATGGATGACGTTTCTTTGGAAGAAGGTGAATTCCCACTTCCCTAATTATAATGTTGTTCTTTTTGGCTAGGGGTTATGCCTATTCGGGAATTCGAAAATCGAGGCATCACCACCTGTACAATATGAGGGATCTGTGACGAGGGTCAAGAGCCACTCCAATAGACTCTTTCGCTAGCCGCGCATTGGTTATAATTGGCTAATACTTGATAGAAGGCGCAAAAACTCCAGGTCTCCTACCCAAACTTCCCCCCAGGGAACAGCAACCCTCGGGTCTTCAAGGCCTGTCTGGCAAAATGTCTCCCGTTAAATTCCCTCCACCTCCTCCTCCGCCGCCCGCCAGCCAAGAGAAGCACGCCTCGCTACCGCCTCCGGCTCCACCGTCACGAAAACTTACAAGCCCATTCTCCTGGTTGTCTCGCAACAGCTCGAGTAAGAAGGCCGAATCCTCTCCACCACCGTCGACCTCTGACCGACGCAACACGAATGCCTCGATCGCAACCGTCGGAAGCAATCCAGAACTCATGCTAAGCAAAATTGAGGATGAGGGTGAAGGCACAGGGAACAACCGATCGAGTCAAACTAGCCTCCGAGATCGTTTCAAGCTCTTGCGTATGAGAGAAGAGGCTGGAATAGCTCTAGGTGAGGATGCGAGCGCCGAACCGGGTCAAGCAGGAGCACTGGCGGGCCTTCTAGGACGGACGACGAGTATCGGTCTGGGTGTTGGTAGTCCCGGGAGCATGGCAGACGACAAGGAAGAGCACGCCGCCCCAACTGGATCTGGGCCGTCCAGCCCCAAAACCACCAAGCAACCAACAGTCAATCCCAATTTAGCACCTGGAACTGCGGCAGGTATAGCTGCAGGACCTGCTGGAGACGCCGCCGAGCCAGTCGATTGGGATCTCTGGCAGAACGTCGTAAACGAAGGGCCTGCGGCCGTTGCCCGTACTTCTTCTGAGGAGCTCAATCGAGCCATTGCAAATGGCATTCCACAGGCTATTCGGGGAGTCATCTGGCAGGTCTTAGCGCAGAGCAAGAATGAGGAGCTGGAGATCATATACAAGGAGCTTGTCGCTAGAGGAACAGACAAAGAGCACATCTCGGTTCGAACTTCACACATGTCAAATGGACACGCAAATGGAACTGGGAAAGAAAAGGACTCTATTGCCTCATCCTCATCTTCAGTTCATTCAGATTACTCTACACCAGCTACCACCACAGGAAGTACCAATGCTGCTCTTCCATCGCCATCGATATCAACAGAGAGCGCAGAGGAGCTTGCAAAGCAGCAGGCCAAATCGGCTGCGGAGAAGAAACAGAAGGCCAAGGATGACGCAGCTGCTGTGCAAAAGCTCGAGAAGACGATAAAGCGCGACTTGGGCGCCAGAACCAGCTACTCAAAATACCTCATGGCAGCAGGCTTGCAAGATGGCCTCTTTGGTATTTGCAAGGCCTACGCCTTGTACGACGAGTCAGTGGGGTATGCACAAGGGATGAACTTCATTGCTATGCCCTTGCTCTTCAACGTACACCACTCTCCCCCCAGCTGATTAGATGGTTATGCTAATGAGATTGTAGATGCCTGAAGAAGAAGCGTTTTCCTTGTTTGTGACGCTTATGAACAAGTACAATCTACGTGATTTGTTTATTCAAGATATGCCAGGACTACATCTGCATCTCTACCAGTTTGAGCGCCTATTAGAAGATCTCGAGCCCGCTCTCTACTGCCATCTTCATCGACGAGAGGTCAAACCACAGCTCTATGCAACCCAATGGTTTCTCACCCTATTCGCCTATCGATTCCCACTGCAGCTTGTTCTTCGCATATACGACCTGATCCTAAGCGAGGGCCTTGAAGGGGCAATCTTGAAGTTTGGAATCGTACTCATGCAAAAGAACGCGGAGACTCTACTTGGCATGAAGGATATGGCAACACTTACAACTTTCTTGAAAGAACGACTATTTGATGTTTACATTGACAAAGCTCCATCGGCTTCTTCGATCTTGGAAAGTGGCTTCTTCGGATCAACGGGTGGAGTAGACAAGGAGGTTTATCGTGCAGATATGCTCGTCAAGGATGCCGTTGCAGTCAAGTTGACGCCTGAGATGCTCAAGCAGTACACGGCTGAGTGGAAAGAGCAGCAGAGGATCGAGAAAGAGCGGGAAACAGAACTTCACGGTCTAAAAGACAAGTGCGCGTCATATGAAGCTAAAATACGCCAACTCGAGCGACGCGCTGAGCAATCTGATACTGAGCATGTTCAAGTTGCCTCAGAGCTTGTGAAGACCAAAGTCGAAAATGAGGGTCTTTCGGACGAAAACGAGACCCTGAAGACTAAGGTCGAGGAGCTACAGAAGATAGTCGACACACAACCCGAAGAAGTGGAAGCTCGATTGAAAAATGAGATGGAGACCGTTATGCAGAAAAACATTGTTGTTCATAACGAGAACCGCGCTTTGGAAGAACAAATGGCCGAGATGGAGAAGGAGCTCGTGGCGACTAAGATGCAATGGGCAGAGGTAAGTTTGCGACTTGTCAATCCAACGACAGCTTTGCTAATGGTATGGTATAGATCAACGAAGAACACGAAAATCTCAAGCAGAAGTGGAATAACATCACCCAAATGATGAGCAGGTAGCTCCCTTGATGGGCGTACTGGTTTTTCATTCATGCTCCGTTGTGCTGGCTATGGGCCATGCCCATCCCATAGCCGAGAGGAATCCAACGGCCCTCTTAATGTCTATCTTCTTCCGCGTGGAGCGCACCTTCACATATCCTTCACACTGTCTATACTTACCAAACCATCCCTCACCGGGAAGGACTGGCATCAGGCGTTCATCGCCGTTTTTGAACGGGTGCCGACGACATTGCTAATGGCAACGGCGGATACTAACGAACTCGCATCTCTCTGTATACCCATGGTTTATCGGAGGCCCTTGGAAGGCGTCCGCTCCTTAGTGCTTTTGAGTAATTTTTTGCATGAATGGGCGTGGTGGAGTGGAGAACAAGGAGACGGGTGCACTGGCGGAGCAGGGGCGTCAATTGCAGTTTATAGAAATTATAAAGGACTTATTGTTCTAAATGAATGCAGCGTATGCATTGTACTTTGCTTCTTTATGTACAAGCCGGCACCGGTTCTACCTTCTACTCTTAAGAAAGAAAGAGAAGAAGCGACAATAGACCACGTATCCTGCAGGTGATTGCCATTAAGGATTAGATGGTGTTGTCACAGACTTGGCTTTGCTTTTGATTGAAAGCAAGAGGCAAAACAATATCACCTTATTGCTTGAATCAGGAAAGATCGCTTTACTGGCGTGTTTGTCGGCCTTGGTCAATCAATATCCCTTGTACCGTGCAAGTGAAGTGCAGGCGGGTGGCTGATTGCGCTAGGCCACAAACACCCTAGTGCGGTCAACTGATCGTCTTTCTTTGCCCAGACCTTTGTCTCGACTCCAAGACTATTTCTCTCCTCAACACCAACCACCACTATTAAAGCAGGCAGCTTCAGCACCTTCATCAGTGGAAGCGTGTCACCTGCATTATTATAGCAAGACAGTCGCCTCACAGCGCTTCCTCGCTATATCCTTCGTACAACTTCCTCTTACCCGCTCCGCGCAGACAACATGTCTGCTACTCCGGATATTTCTGCAATTCTTGCAGCTCTAGGTATGTGTTTCCATCGCGCATCGGAATCGAGGAGCAAACACTCATCTTTTCATAGCTGCGCGTCCCTCTGGGACCCCTTCACAAACACCACAGCAAGGCCCTCCAGGTCACCAGCCCCCTCCGCAGCAACTGCCTCCAGGATTTCCTGGCGCGATTCCCACTGCAACACCGCCGGCCATCCCGGGCTTTAGCCTCCCACAACCTACAAATTCGGGGAGCCTTGACCTCAGCGCCATCAAACCTATCAACAGTGGTTCTGTCAGTATTCAGGATGCATTGGCGAAGGCGCGCGGCTATGCCGCTGAGAAAGGGCTCTCCTATAGCAACTCTCGACCGAGTATGCCTTCATCCATTTCGCCATGAGACGTTATTAATGTGAATGCTAATAATCTTCTGTAGGCTCACAAGATGATCCGCGGATGAGCGGTCATTATGGTCATTCAAGGTCGCGTTCGCGATCCCCGCGACGAGATAACATGCGTGATAGCTACAACCCATATCGAGACGAGCGACGAGAGGATCCGCGACGTGGCGGTGCTGGTTATGGTAGAGATCGTTCACGTTCACCTCACGGACGCAATACATTCTCTCCTCCCCGCAATTATGGCGGTCGTGATCGTTCCCCACCTCCCAATGACAATTCAGAGGTAATCTTGATTGATTCTTCTTTGGTTGGCCTTGTGATTGGACGCCAGGGCGAGAGCCTTCGCCGAATTGAACAGCAGTCGGGAACTAGGATTCAATTCATGAATGGTCCCGATAGTGGGCCACAGCGACAGTGCAGAATCACAGGCAACACCAGTGCTCGAATTGCTGCTAAGCGAGAGATCAACCGCATAATCGAAGAGAATGGCGGTAACCCCGCGCGTGAGACTGGTCGTAATGCACGCAATAGCACCAAAGCTGGCCAGCAGCAAGCACCTGCTCTTCGAGACGGGGAGCAGTCTTCTCAAATTATGGTTCCTGATCGGACTGTTGGTCTCATCATCGGCCGAGGCGGCGAGACAATTCGTGACCTCCAAGAACGCAGTGGCTGCCATGTCAACATTGTCGGTGAAAACAAGAGCGTGAATGGTCTACGCCCCGTGAATCTGATTGGAAGCCCTGTTGCAGCTGCACGAGCCAAGGAGCTCATTATGGAAATTGTGGACAGTGACACCAAGACTATGGGAGATGGCGGCGCCCCTCAACAGGCCAAACGTGATCCGTTTGCTGGTGGAGCAAACAAGATAAATGATACCATCATGGTTCCTTCGGATGCCGTTGGCATGATCATCGGCAAAGGTAAGATGCTTGGTCGTTTGCTGTGCCTATGCGATGATACTAACTTTTTGGAAGGCGGTGAAACAATTAAGGAAATGCAATCTTCTACAGGGTGCAAAATCAATGTTTCCCAAGCCTCAGGTGCCGACATCGAGCGTGAGATTGGACTCGTCGGTACACGACAGGCAATCGATGATGCCAAGAAAGCCATTTGGGATAAGGTTGATTCAGTGGTATGCCCCACCCACCATTATTATTCAATGAGCATTTGCTAATTTGTCACAGAAGGAGAAGAATGGTGGTGGTTATGGCGGCGGAAATCGTCGCGGTGGTGGACGAGAGAATACTGGTTATGATAATTACTCACAACAACAGCAGCCGTCATATGGCCAGCCTCAAGCCGGTGGCCAAGGCCTACCGCAAGCGCAGGCAAACGCACCAGCCCAAGGAGAAGCTGCTGCCGCTGATCCATACGCCATCTATGGCGGCTACCAGAACTATCTTGCGATGTGGTACTCTTCGTTTGCGCAACAGCAGCAGCAACAAAACGGAGGGCAAGGCAGCCAGCCTCCTCCGGGTGCTGCATAGGCGCCGTAGGATTTGACCGATGTGACGTTGATGCACATGCTGCTGAGACCTCGTCGATTGAGACTTGCTTTGCATGACCGAAGCCCAGGACTTACCATCGTATGGCTTTTGACTGACGCTTACCCCTCACGCTGTCTGGACTATATTCTCGACCTCGACCATGAGGCTTCATGACTCGCGACGGATACACTGACTTCGCCTTGACTCGTGGCCTGTCCATCTATCTGACTGCATGTTTCTGCGCTGTTTTATTTTTTTCATCGTTTGGACTCCGTAATACTCTCCCCGGACCGGACTTTTGCCTTCTTCTATACCACTATTCATGCCTGGCTCAGCCACATGTGGCGCTTTGGGTATCGGTGACGAACATTTAGCAGTCGGCTACCTCACCAAGTCTGAAAAGTGGTGACTCCCTCATGGCCTGCTTGAAAGACCACTTTCCATACCGGAATTAATGACAGAGATATGACAAACAAACTCTGTGGGTCATGGCCGGTTTGACGTCACCAAACAGCAGCGCGGCAAATTGGCCTTTTGAATTGCAAACCGAAAAAGTGTCTTGTGTTTTTTTTTTTCGTGTCAATACCTTTTTTTGACCCTCTCGTCTTTGGGCACGGGGACTACTCTTCTCTATCGGGGATATACCCACAACGTTATGGAACGGGGCGGATGGAGTACTGCCATTTGCTGCTGCGTATGGATCATTTTGCATGCTTCCCAGACAGCATCACGGAGAGCATGGGTGATGGGTAGGGGGGATATTTTGCACTTTAGGCCGTGTCTAATTGCGAGTGACTCTGTGTAATAGTATTAGCAATCAGAATGGTGTTTCATGTCCCAAAATGACAAGAGATGAAGTAATAGTGATGCATTGTTGGCAACCCAAAAGGGCCATCTGCGACAGACTTTGACATGGCGGCACAGACGGACAGAAAATAACTAGTCGCACCAAGACAATAACCTTGATGGCTCGAGTTACTCGAAGACTGCGGGTACGGAGTAGTTTGCACAGGAATAATTTTTCCATGAGAGCGGGCGTGAACGGTGATAGGCTAGCTGTGTGCGATGGAGCAGCAGGATAGAAACGGTGACGGAGGTCCCCGGTCTCCACGATCGGAGCCGTCAGTCTGCGGAGAAAGAATATGGAGTAAGGGCAAATGGTTGCCGTGTGGTCAATCAAATCAACGTGAATGGACCCATTGCTTTTGCTGGGCACGCGGGCATACTCGCTTGTAGTTGTAGTGGAAGATGCATGCCTCGGGCGTGGGAGACATGGAGCATGGAGCATGGAGGCCGCCAGAGGCCGCCATGTCACTTGCGAACCGCACTGCACGAGGGGCGAGGTTAGCGTCATCCGCGGACACCGCCGCCCTCCATGTTGGACTACACCTCTCCTCCCGTTGGATCGCCCACTAGGCCCGCCCCAAGCGTTCGATAAGAATCAATTCAGTCGCCTCCCATTGGCTGCATGTCCTCTTTCTCATCTCAGATCCGCCGCGTGCTGATGGTGGGGGACCAGAGCTATAGATACCACATATCAGAGCTTGTGTTCCCCACACACTCGCTCTCTGTCTGAACCATACATGGCCCTGCTCGTACTCCTGACTGGGCCTTTCGTACCTCGTTGACTCTGCTTTGGTACCTTTTGTAGTGCACTTACAGTTTAGTCATTGCCTGGAAAGTATCGAAACATAGCATCGCATTCTTCTGTTTGTTTCGCTAGACATCTTTTGTCACATTCCCTGCTCTCATACCTCTTCGCCTCCCGGCTTCCGCGCCACAAGACCCATCATCCTCCCTTTTTAACCCTCGGCGTGAACCATGGCCCCAGGTCTCATAGTCCCCAATCCATCCGTCCCTTCCTCAGACTCGCACTCCTTGTCCTCCGTAACTGCAGACTACGACGACACGCTACGATTCTACCTCAACGGAACCAAGGTTGTCCTTGACGATGCGGACCCGGAAGTTACCCTGCTCGAGTATCTGCGAGGCATTGGACTGACGGGGACGAAGCTGGGCTGTGCCGAAGGTGGTTGTGGTGCTTGTACTGTTGTATGTATATACATCGCCACCATATTTTCTTGACCCGATAGTATGGAGCAAAGAGCCATGGTAGTTGACTTTTTCTCACAGGTAGTATCGCAATACAACCCCACCACCAAATCAATATACCACGCCTCAGTCAACGCCTGTCTCGCGCCCCTCGCATCCTTGGACGGCAAGCATGTAATCACAGTCGAAGGTATTGGGTCCTCAAAACGACCCCATCCCGCACAGGAACGAATTGCAAAATCCAATGGCTCACAATGCGGGTTCTGCACCCCGGGAATCGTCATGAGCCTGTATGCTTTGCTCAGGAATAGCAAGGATGGGCAACCTGAAGAGGAAGAGGTCGAGGAGGCATTTGATGGCAATCTGTGCCGATGTACAGGGTATAGGCCTATCCTAGACGCAGCGCAGACATTCAGTGTAAAGACTGGATGTGGCAAATCGACAGCAAATGGAGGGGGTGGGTGTTGCATGGAGAACGGAAACTCAGGAGGATGCTGCAAGAGCGGTGTAAATGGCGACGACAGTGAACCAAAGAAACGCTTCACGCCTCCAGGCTTCATCCAGTATAATCCAGACACCGAACTCATCTTCCCACCCGCACTGCGGAACCACACACCAAAAGCTCTAGCATTTGGTACCAAACGAAAGAAGTGGTATAGGCCTGTCACTCTCCCCCAGCTCCTGCAGATCAAATCCGCATATCCATCCGCCAAACTTATCGCTGGTTCGACAGAGACACAGATAGAGACCAAGTTCAAGGGCATGGATTACAGCGTCTCTGTGTTCGTTGGCGACATCCCAGAATTGAGACAATTCAGCTTTCACGACGAGTACCTCGAGATTGGTGGAAATGTCATCTTGACAGACCTGGAGCAGATATGTAGGGATGCCCTGAAGCATTACGGAGATGTTAGGGGCCAGCCCTTCGCCGCTATACTGAAGCAGATTCGATATTTTGCGGGCCGTCAGATTCGCAATGTGGGCACCCCGGCCGGAAACCTGGCGACTGCATCCCCTATTTCTGATCTCAATCCCGTGTTTGTGGCAAGTAATGCTACACTTGTTGCTAAGAGCTTGGACAAGACGACCGAGATTCCAATGTCGACCTTCTTCAAGGGCTATAGGGCTACTGCTTTACCGCCGGATGCAATCATCGCTAGCCTGAGGGTTCCTGTGGCGAAAGAAAAGGGCGAGTTTATGCGTGCGTATAAGCAGGCCAAGAGGAAGGACGACGATATCGCCATTGTCAATTCTGCACTGCGCGTTTCTCTCGATGATGACGATGTGGTTGAAAGCGTGGATCTTGTGTATGGCGGCATGGCACCCATCACCATCGCAGCGAAGAAAGCCATGGCGTATCTTCAGGGCAAGAAGTTCACAGATCTCAAGACTCTGGAAGGGACGATGGGTGCGCTGGAAGAAGATTTCGATCTCAGGTTTGGAGTGCCTGGTGGTATGGCTACATACAGGAAGTCGCTCGCACTGAGCTTCTTCTATAAATTCTACCACGAGGTGCTAACATGCCTGCATGCTGGAGAGGTCGAAGTTGATAAGCATGCCATAGGGGAGATTGAACGGGAGATCTCATCTGGTGAGAAGGACCACAGAGTCGCAGAGGCCTACCAACAAAAGATCCTGGGTTCACAGAAGCCGCATGTAGCTGCTATGAAGCAGTGTACGGGCGAAGCACAGTATACCGACGATATTCCCGTGCAAAAGAACGAACTTTACGGATGCCTTGTGCTTTCTACAAAGGCACATGCTAAAATAACAAGTGTTAATCCAGAGCCGGCACTCGACCTTCCAGGCGTTGCTGGATGGGTGGATCACACCGACCTTCCTTCCCCAGAAGCAAATTGGTGGGGAGCGCCAGTCTGTGATGAAGTATTCTTTGCGGTGGATGAAGTCTTCACTGCAGGCCAACCCATCGGAATGATCCTGGCCAATACCGCAAAGCGTGCAGAGCAAGCCGCTCGCTCAGTCAAGGTGGAGTATGAAGACCTACCTGCCATCTTCACAATCGAGGAAGCCATAGAAAAGGAGAGCTTTTTCAATCACTTCCGGCATATCAAGACAGGTGATACCGAGAAGGCATTCGCGGAAGCTGACCACGTTTTCACCGGCACCGCCCGCATGGGTGGACAAGAACATTTCTACCTTGAGACACAAGCCTGTCTTGCCGTTCCCAAACCTGAAGATGGTGAAATGGAAATCTTCAGCAGTACACAGAATCCTTCGGAGACGCAAGCATACATAGCCAAGGTCACTGGGGTTGCAGCAAACAAGATCGTCTCCCGCGTCAAACGTATGGGAGGCGGATTTGGTGGAAAAGAGACCAGATCAGTTCAACTCGCGGGTATTGTAGCTTGTGCTGCGAACAAATTGAGGCGGCCGGTGCGATGCATGTTGAATCGGGACGAGGATATCGTAACGTCCGGACAACGACACCCATTCCTCGCCAGGTGGAAGGTCGCTGTCAACAAAGACGGTAAACTCCAGGCCCTTGACGCAGACGTCTTCTGCAATGGAGGCTGGAGTCAAGACCTCAGCGGTGCCGTTGTTGAACGCTCCCTCTCCCACATCGACGGCTGCTACTCCATTCCCAATGTCCATGTCCGAGGTCGTGTTGCAAAGACGAATACAGTCTCCAACACGGCATTCCGTGGCTTCGGTGGGCCTCAGGGCATGTTCATCGCCGAGACCTTCATGGAAGAAGTAGCAGACCAGCTCGGCATGCCGGTCGAGAAGCTCCGCGAGATTAACATGTACTCGCCATCTGGAAACATGATCACGCATTTCAACCAAGAACTCAAGGACTGGTTCGTACCGTTGATGTACCGCCAGGTTCAGGAAGAATCAGACTACTCGCGCCGCCGACAGGAGATTGAAGAGTACAACAAGACGCACAAATGGAACAAACGTGGTCTGGCCATTATCCCCACCAAATTCGGCATCTCCTTCACGGCGCTCTTCCTAAACCAGGCAGGAGCCCTTGTCCACATCTATCATGACGGATCAGTCCTCGTAGCCCATGGCGGCACAGAAATGGGCCAGGGGCTACACACGAAGATGACCATGATCGCCGCAGAAGCACTTCAAGTGCCGCAAGACAACGTCTTCATCTCCGAGACAGCTACAAACACGGTAGCCAACACATCGTCGACAGCAGCATCCGCATCATCTGATCTCAACGGCTACGCAATTTGGAATGCCTGCGAACAACTCAACGCACGCCTACAACCGTACCGCGAGAAACTGGGCCCAGACGCAAAGATGAAGGACCTAGCCCACGCCGCCTACTTCGACCGCGTCAACCTCTCCGCACAAGGCTTCTACAAGACACCCGACATCGGCTACGTCTGGGGCGCCAACACAGGCCAAATGTTCTTCTACTTCACACAAGGCGTCGCGGCCGCCGAGGTCGAAATCGACACTCTGACAGGAGACTGGACATGCCTGCGAGCGGACATAAAAATGGACGTCGGGCGATCCATCAACCCATCCATCGACTACGGACAAATCGAAGGAGCCTTCGTACAGGGCCAGGGACTCTTCACCACCGAGGAATCTTTGTGGCATCGGGCATCGGGACAGATCTTCACAAAGGGTCCTGGCGCCTACAAGATCCCGGGTTTCAGAGACATACCCCAGGTTTTTAATGTCCAGTTGCTCAAGGATGTTGAGTGGGAGAATTTGAGAACTATTCAGAGGTCTAGGGGCGTTGGTATGTTCTCACTTGTTTTCCTTCCCTTCCCCTTTCTCCTCCCTCCGTCATCCCCAAAACTGACCCATCCCTCCCCTTACAGGCGAACCACCCCTCTTCATGGGCTCCTCAGTATTCTTCGCAATCCGCGACGCCTTAAAAGCCGCCCGCGCCCAATTCAACGAACACTCAGTCCTACACCTACAATCCCCCGCCACGCCAGAACGTATCCGGATCTCGTGCGCGGATCCTATTGTTAAGCGCGCTTGGGTAGAACCTAGAGAGGGGGAGAAGAGTTTCTTTGTTTCTATTTAATTTAATGGTGGTTGGGAGGTTGAAGGTTGAAGGTTGGAGGGAGGGTTTATGAATATAAATATGAATGTGAATGTGAATATCAAGATTATGACTTGGGCTTTTCTGATGTATTTTCTCTTTCTTCGATGTAGTGGCACAGTGAATCGGTGGATTGTTGATGAGTAGATTGTATGAAAGACTTTTTTATCATTGATTGATTGATTGATTATGAGTACTGCTGCTGTTTTTTTTAATGAATCAAGGAAAGGGTCAACCCATCGATCTGTACCTAGGGCATCAAGTACCAAGAATTAGATTCCTGGGTACAAGAGGGAGCACACCAGCTTTATTCAAGCGGTGTTGGTACTTGCCATCTCCATGGGTACCTATAGTTACATGAAGACCTAATGGAAATCGAATCCCAACGTGTCCATGGAATTTATAGCACCCCTCCACATGTATGCTCTCTTGTTGTGCAAATTATTCAAGCTCTTCCCATTCCATCATGCTCGCAAATTCCCGCAAATCCCTCAGCCCGCCTTCACATGCTGGTTGCCCTGTTACATGTCATATCCGGGTCGAGTTACCACCATATCCACAAACTCCAAATCCGAAAGTAGGTCTTCACTCCTCGCCGTATTTTGTGTCCCTATTCAAACACCTTCCACATAGCTGAATGATCCGGTAGAGTCCTCCAATGACTGAGAGGCGAAGCAATCGAGTACATCCCCACCACATCCGCAAACTCCAAATCCAATACATCTCTTCACCTCATGCCGCATTCTGCATCCCTACTCAAACCCCTCCCAAATACCTGGAGGATCTGGACGAACATGCACAGGAAAATGGGCAGGAGGCGGAGAATACGAATACATATCCGCCACAGTCTGCATCCAAGTCTTGATACATTGTTTCCGCTGATCGAGCGCGATCCAGTACTTTCCCTTATCATAAAAAGGACCGCTCAAACCCTGATTGACTTTCACTTCGTGGATAGGCTCCTCAAATGAAAGCGGGTTGTTCGGACGCTCAAGTAGGCCGTAGAGGGATAAAGATTGCAAGGTCATCTCGTTGGCGACGGTGAAGAAGACGGGTTTGAAGGTTCCCATGACGATGTTGATATGAACTAGTTCTAGACGTTTGAGTGTCGTAGAACAGGAGCGGAGGAGGCGGAGAATGACTGCTTCGGTGGTGAAGACGTGTTCTAGTCGTAGTGTTTGCAGGGAGTGCATGGCTGAAAAGGCGGGGGTGATGCGAGATAGGAGTTTTGCGCATGGTTTGTCTTCCCAAGAGAGGCGTAGTGAGAGATGAGTGAGATTCCTTGCGTTTGATAATGTCTCGAGGAGAAGTGGTGCAAGTGAGTCGACCTCTGTTTGGGGCGTGTGTGAGTACAAGTCAAGTCATGTCAAGAGTGTGTATTGAGCCTTTGGTGCGTACCCTCTCCCGATAACCACAAACGAGGGAGATAAAGTTCTTTAAGGCGTTCTACTATGCTGCCAGATCCCAACATAGGACGTAGGAACTTTAGATGGTAGCCTTGTGGCCCGGTAGCAAAGCGCAGACGATCGAGCTGAACGCTGTGGTTGCGAAGGGCCGAAAACAGTGGCTTTAGGAATTTGACCGATCGCTGATTGCGCCTGCTAGAGAAGGTTATGGACTTAAGGTGAGATAAATTGCCAATACAGTCCTCGAAAGTCCGCCGGAACGTCGGGGACGGAAAGTGGGCGACTGGCGACAATCTATCGTTGATGAAAATGATATCGCGAATACACTCACGGTACGCCTGCCGCTGAGAGAGCCAATATAGGAAGTTGAGTTCCGTCGCAATGAGGACGATCACTAAGTTTTGAAAGTTTTTCCGCCCATATTCCACGATGAGCTGCCAGTCCATTTCTCTGCAAGTCAGGCGTAGATTTCCAATGTCGCGTAACTGCAAGTAGCGGGTGATGCGGTCGATGAGCTCCCGAGGGAGGCGAGGGAGGAAGGGAGGCTCCATGATGGTGCGATCTCCCAGAAAGAGGGGCGAAGGAGTTGAGGGAATAAGGGAAGGAGATGAAGGCAGCGAGCAAGAAAGGTAGTCTGTGCTGGTTTTTACGCTAAGAGCTGCCCTTTCACTGCGCTGTGAATTTCACTTTTCACGCAAGATTGAGTCACGGAAATACCGGTTGGGTCCCAGCGCCTGCCTAGGTACGTTCAAGCTAACTAGCCATGTAAGTTCGATGCTATCTAGTGTAGTTTCGAAGGGTTCTATTCAACCTCTCATACTATGGCTACCTTTTCGGGATACTACTTGCTCAAGTTGAAAACCAGAGTAGCAAGCGGCTCCGCACTTGGGATGAGGAAGCTCTGCGAGCTGACAGTATGGGATCCTCACTAATACAAAACCTGGCAAGTCTTCACTGAGTATTTTGGCGGCGTAGTGGTCAGAGGTGACATTCACACAGTCATTGCCGCCAGATCGAACGTGGCCATGACGTAACATCATAGCTGATAGCATTGTCCTTTTGATGGAGTCACGCGATAGTGGAAGCGCAATAAATACTTACTTGATCAAACAAATAGAGTGGTATAGGAAATAATGGCTTACAATCAAATCTACTCGATGCGTGAAGCATGTTTACGATTTCGCTACGTTTTCTGTTCACTTCGATATTTGTCTTCGGATGCTTTTGATAGTTACTACAATACATTTATATCCAGACCGCAGACATCAACTCTTGCAAAATGTCTGCCCTGCAAACTCATGCACCTTTGCGCAGTTGCGCGAGGGTCGCCTTGCCGGCTCTGCTCTCGTTTGCTCTCCCAAGCTCCTGCGATATCCACTCGCCAACTTCTGAAAGCTTGTCAATATCCACGCCGGTCCTGGCACCGAGACTGTGGAAGCAATGAACCAAATCTTCAGTAGCGACGTTGCCCGTTGCTCCTGGACTAAACGGGCATCCACCCAACCCACCAACTGCAGCATCAAAGGTACGAATACCATATTCTAGAGCCACTACAGAGTTCACAAGAGCCTGGCCATACGTGTCGTGAAAATGTAATGCGAGGTCGTTCTTTTCTACGCCCGCGGCAGTCAATGTTTTGAGTAGTTCGGCTGTCTTGGGTGCAGTCCCCATCCCCGTAGTATCTGCTACCGAAATCTCGTCCGCACCCATCTCCAATAAATTCACAGCGAGTTCGGCTACCTTATGAGGATCAACATTGGGTCCTTCATAAGGGCAACCTAGCGCTACAGAAATGTAGGCGCGAACATTGAGCCCCAAATCTTTTGCCCGTGTCATGATGGGCTCGAAACGTTGTAGAGACTCTGCTATGGAACAGTTTGTATTCTTCTGGGTAAATGATTCAGTCGCTGCTGTAAAAATTGAAACTTCCATCTCAGGGCCTGACGAGGAGGCTGAGGAGCTTCGTGCTTTGCCCATGGCATCTGGCCCAGACGACGCACTCGGCATGGCATTTGGGTCCTGAGACGATGTGTTAAGCGCCGGGCCTTCATCTGTGCCTGGAGAAGGCGGCGGTGTAGGATACGCCTCTTGTTTCGAGGATGAATGCGACTCCCAGATAGAGAGGAAATTATCCAGGCCCTTGACATTCGGTAGAAGCCATTGGTATGTTATGGGATGCGGCGACTGTGGCGTAGATTTAAGGACGTGTTCTAATATTTCTGAAGAGTTGGCCATCTGTGCAGGACAATCAGCAGCGTTCTTAGGAGCTTCCTAATTGCTCTTTCGTATCAGCTCACCTGTGGAACCCATTTTGGAGAAACAAACGATCCAGCTTCAATTGTCCTCAGCCCAGTCCTAGCCAACCTCTCCACCAACTCTATCTTTGTCGCGACCGGTATACTCTGCTTCTCATTCTGCAATCCGTCCCTCGGCCCAACCTCTACTATTCGAACGTGGTCGGTACGGTTAGGAGCGGCAGTGGCAAAGGTCCTTCGGCACGGATGGCGCGCAGCGAGACGTACAGAACGTAGGCATCGAAGCTTGGAGGACATTTGTGACAGGCTTTCCTGGAGTCGAGAGAATGGGTCCGTGAAGATGTGGTGTTGGCGGTGTTGTTGATGTTGACGAGAGCTTCGAACCACTTGACGTGGGGAGTTTGCGGGGATGCCAGACCTCGGTGCGGGAGCTTGGATCGCTATGAGGCTTAAACTAGTAACCGTCTCGGTCCATGCGATATCTACCTCTACCGATACACCGATAGTACCCCTATCTCAACTTGCACAAGCAGAGGAAAAAATGCCTTGCGAGTCCATAGAACTGTAACCTAGTGCTGGCTGATCAAAATACTGTTATTGATCTTTAAATGTCCAAGGATGGCTACCCCACACTAGAAAGCTATCTAACCAAAGTATAGATGTAACACGTAGGAGAGTAAAAGGACTGTGTGAGATGGAGTCTACCAAAATCCTCGAAGTATTCCACAAAAGTGTATGAAAGGATGTTCGCCCTAGTATGTTTTTAGGGTGTCCGAGAAATTCCGCCCACAATGACTCCATTGATCGATTCCTATGGTAGTCGAGCTCCCCGCAACCCCGAAAATCCAGAGTCATTTTCCCTTTACAATCGCTTCGATTCTCCTATATCTGTCAAGTGCTGCCTCAAGATCAGCAATCCTCTCTTTTTGCTCCCTCACATCTTCGCCGAGTTTCCCAAGTCTATCATAGTTGGAGGACCACCGAACTAAAATCATATGTTTCTCAGTCGCCTGGTCTTGAAGCTCTCCCTCCAATCTAACGATCCTCTCATTTAATGTTTCTTTCTCCCTCTCAATGCCTTTAATCTTGGAGATTAGGTCATCGTTCTCCTCTCGAAGCTTTGCCTTCTGCTCTACGAAAGTATCACGTTCAGCATCAATGCTGTCGACCTAGGATATATTAGTCCCATTTTTAGATTTAGGCTCTGAGTCGTATTTGTAAGTTTGTAATACCAGTTTCCGGATCTTCTTTGTCGGAGATTCATCGTTATCTTCAGCTTGTCTCTTGCGCGAAGGCCTGACGCAAACTTCTCGTTTGACTGCCCCAGGTTTAGCGCGTGGCATGTCTGCTGGTAGGTTTATTGGGATACTGGGTGCCGTAGGAGTCCTTCGGTGAGGGATTTGGGTTCAAAAGGTTGGTAAGTGAAGGGCGTTGGCAAAGTAAAAGATCGAAAACTGATGGCGTGAATCGGGAAAACTTCAGTCTCTGCACCTTTACTAGAAGAGCTAGTGCATGTAAAGGTTTGCTTCTGAGAGATACCGTCCGATAGAAAAGTTATGAGTGGGTCCGTTGGAAGAGAATGAAAGAGAATAAGTGAGACCTTACAATCGAATTCTTACAGACTCATGCTAAATCGAGTCGTATCCGCCTGCGACATCCCTGGAACCAGAATTGCCTGCATAGCTCTGGTAAAGAACCACAATGCATTTTACCATTTCACGTTTTAACTTGATCGACCTTCTTCTTTTTAAGCTATCTTCACAGCTTCAACGTTTGGGGCTGAAAAGGTGGGTACATATGCATTAGGTGTGGCTCCCGGCATCTAGTAAGGACAAGTTCTGGTGTACAATTTAGACATCATTCCCCCTTCTCTCCTTCACCTCGTCCAGTCTAATACCCCGTGCCAGAGCCCTCTGGAGCTCTGCAATCCTATTATCATCCAACTTCTTCTGCGCCGTATGATCCCTCACCATCTCCTCAAGCTCGGAAACAGCATCCAGAAGTTCCGAGCATAGCGTCTTCAACAAATCTCGCTGCTGTTCAGCGTGCTCTACTCGTCTCAGCAGTAGCATTATCGATCCCTTTTGCAAAGTAATCGAGGCGTGTTGATCATCACTAACTGTGTCTATGCTGGTGCCGGTGGCTTTGTGATCTTCTTGTATAGCGAGGTCCTGTTCATGGGATTGTTCTGGAGTCAATGGAGTCCATTCCGGGCATGCTTCTTTAGATGTGTTGGTCAATGGCATGGCGCTGGATAGCTGTGTATCTTGACTAACATCATCTTCGTGACGTGCTTCTATCATTTCGTCGGAATTGGATGTCGAAGTTCTTTCATTCAGAGGCATTGAGGAAATGAGCAACGCATCATCCTACGGAGTCAGCTTAGAAATCCATACCAATATACTACGCCTTACCATCTTCATTCTCTTCTTCGAGAGAATACCTTCTTCCATTGTGGACAGAAAATACCAGTTGATGTGATTTTTACGCAAATAAACGGATCAGCGTCTGAATGTTGACAACGGAGAAAATATATCAAATGGCCGTCAATTTGATGAGGAAGATGTGTCAGCCTTCTTTAGATAGCTAAAGCACTAATCAGGTCCACAAGCGAAAGCATTGTATCGCGAAACTAACCAAGTGCGTGTGGGTGCATATGGCCTGAGAAAACATCGAGTTCAAAACGAGGAGCTGTGATGTTTACAGCTTGACTCTCTGCAGGTTCATATATCGTAGGCGATAGACGGTAGACGATTGAGTTGTCTCGCGTCTAACAGATTGAGTAACTAGAAGGAAGACTTAAAACCAATGACAACCGTAGTAACCGAACTCCGAATGAACATATAGAGCCCTAATGCTTATGAATGTGCTGAAGGAGAAGGCTGAGTGACAGTGAGACAACGAACCCTATTTCAACTCGCCCCTCTCAGCACTCCCTCCACAGCGCACCCAAATCAAGTCTAGCCCATGCCAATTCGCCCCCTCGGTATGCTGAAATGGCGAATTCTGATTGGTTGCGGGATCCAGATCCGTGGGAGGGGATATTGAACTTCAAGAACTCCTCATTCCCTTGGCTACTCTTTTTGACATCATTGTAACATGGTTGGGTTGCTCGAGGTGAGGGGACCTTTGGGAATCGACTGGGTTTGCTCGCTTCGGTCGCCGCTCGCGTGTTCGGAATAGATTGGGCGATGCTGCTTGTTTGGACATCACTGAACATTGCACTTGGGCGGCTTGCTTACAACTGCACAAGCTGGATAGAATTGGAGTCTCTCATTCAACAAATCAAGTCTTCTGTGCCTTATCTCCTATACTTCTGCGGGCAGACTTGGGTGATGAATTCAAACAGACGTGCTCGCCACCGATCATCCAGCTGACCTAGGATTCCGACCCGCAGAGATTAGGTAGACCCGTCACTATGCTCAGCGTGAATGCCGAAGCGTAACAAGATTTGCATCATGTGTGTCCTAGTATGTAATTAGATTGTAAATTTCACGTACACGTTACATATTGAAGATGTGTAGAATGAATCTTTGGGTGTGGGATAGGTATGGTGGCGAAGGTCTACAGTGATCTATGCGAAGGGTTGACCAATCAGCGACCCCCTAGTACTACCATTCCATTTAATTGGATTGATTCTCATTCACGAGAGCCCAAACGTCTCCTGCACTTCTCCTCAGACCACAAGATCACAAGGTGTCCAAACAATATCCACAACTCTTGCAATGAACCCGCTTCTTGGGTATTTTGTGACCTCAAGAATCTTGTCGACATGAGAATGTTCGAGAAGATTTGTGAAACGGTAACTCCAACAGGAGCACAAACCTTATTTGCGAGACATTGTTCCTCTGCAGAATATGGATTCAAGAAATCAGGCCAGGAGTACAGCTTGTAACGAAGCGCCACTTGACAGCAGTGGCACACAGCCGTCCAGCGACATCGGCCTATGATAACAGTAGCGCCATGCCGGAAACGAAACACAGCAGGCGCCACCAACGTAGATGCCCAACGAGGAGTTTTGATGAAGCCAGCCCAACGAAAAAGAAGTACCAAGGGCTGCTCTATGATGTAATTGCTGAATTCATAGATGGGACTATTATACGCCTCAGTCGACTTCGGTCGCATAAATGAGAATCAATCATGCATGATCTACGCAATACAGTAACGTCATATCACATATTGGATGGAAAGCCATCCAGAAAAACCAGAACAACTCAAACGCATGCGCGGTGACACAATGTATCCAGATAGATGCCGCTTCCGCGAGTCGCTGAAATGAGCCCCACTGAAGCTTCGCAGCTTTGTGATACAATTTCAGCGCGAAGTTATACTGCCCAAGACATTGAAGCGTTGCCTTAATACAGAACCGCCTTCGTAAGCGCAATTCAGAGTCGGCATTGGCAGCGTATCCTACAATCGAATAACGACTATTCAATTAAATCTGGTATCATGAAACAGGAGTAGGACAAAACCGATGTAGTACAGCAGCATGCCTCCTTGTTAATTATTTTAGAGCGCTAGGCCTGGTGATTCAGACAGACTATGGGCCGAAGGCGTCAAGTCCGTGCAGTGGCATCGAAATATCGATAGTATTGCGGTGAATGCTGATGGTCATCGTTTCACAATTTGTCCACACATGAAAATTGTTCCCACATGCACGTATGCTTTATAGTCGAGGAAGATATCATCAGTGCTCCTGTCATATATGTATAGACCAGCGTTCGTCTTCATATAGAGCCCTTCAGCAACTTTGCAAGGCAGGCAAAGCATGTGAAACAAAAATCAGGTTAGAGTCCAGGCTACGCAAAAGGCGTTTTCACGAAGTGACCTTTAGGATATTGACCAGATCTCTGTCTACGCTTTATTATCATCCACAGGTGGGGTTAAGTGACAAGTGTGTGGAACCTCTTGGACAATCTTCAGTTGTATAACACGGAAGATTGAAGCTAGTGTCGGTGAAGACGGCCGCGGAATCTAATCCATCCATGCCTAAGCTAGAAACAGCTTTAGCAGATCTAGGAAAGCATAAATCTGAATGGTGGGCTGTTGTGACCATGATACGAGAAACATAGTTTGGCAAGGCGCTATCATGGCCAAGGGTACGATATTCGAATCGAAGGAAAACGGCAGATAGCGGCTTGATCAATCATGTCTACCTTGACAAGGGCTCCATCTTCTCATTAAAAAACTTTTCCTCGGCCCCTGTTTGATATAGACCAAGTTCGTTGCACCATTGTTGTTACATATAGGGCGGAGTCATTGGCGTCCCGAAAGGTTCATGCATACTGAGCCTGTTCTTGCGAATGACACGCCAGGAGAATTCTAACCGAGTCCTGAAAGGGATGCTGGCTCATAACATTGAACAATTGCCATGCATGCTCCTGATGAGTATGTGCGCTTAACCATTGGCGGTTTAACCTTTAAGGCCTGGATTTGTTATTGCCCGTGGCGTTTAAGTTTCTAGATCTGGTATTTGAAAACAATGTCCCGACTCCAAGAATCGCCAAAAAGTTCGCGTTCGTATGCATCAGGGTGCAGCGGAGGTTCCAACCGAACAGTGACTGGTCATGGGATATTTTCGTTATTTCTTCTTGTAGGCGCCGGAACGCCTTTTTGCTCTTGCATAAAGTGATGGCATGTTGACGTCGAAGATTGTTTAGCGGACGGAGGCGTTGTATCCCCCGGCGTATATGCACAACGTGCTGTCACGACCCCCACGCTACTTTTTCTACATCCTCACCACACAGGACACTCGGATCTGTCCCGTCCCTCTTGGCTTTACACCCTGGTAGTTACTTGCCGCTTCGCATTCAGCCCCAATTTCCCTTTCTGGTTGCAAAGAATTGTGAATTGCGAGTTGCGGGCAATCAGTTCTTGTATCTTCCATTCACGTGTAAACTATCGACTCCGTGAGAATATGTGCATACAAAACGAAGTGGCGAACATTCACTTCTCAGCTTTCTTTGACCGATCCTTGCGGAAAGGGGGTCGAGCATCCGAAATATAAGCGTAGTAAATGTCAGGCTTCTGATACCACTTGTACATGGAATTTTCAACCTCAGCTAGCTCAGCGCTATGGCTTTTGTCGATCAAGATGGTATCAAACCATACACAGTCAAAGCCATTGTGGTGGGCTTGTGCCATGCATTTCCGGACTTTGTTGAAATCCGCTTTCTTTCTCCATGCCTTTGGCTGCAAGTCAAGGTATGCCATCTCGTCAGCTTCCCAGCGGCAAGACAAGATCGCGTAGCGCGGCACCCTTCTGCCAAAAAAGTTCGTGGAGCTCTTGCTTTAGCGTATGTCGCAGAAGTACGGTTGGAGATTTCCAAGCTGGTCTGGGCGTGAAGGGACGTGAATGGTGAAGGACCTAGTTGTTGCAGAAGCTGTCGCTTGGGGATACGGGAGTAGTGAGGCGGAGCGTAGAGCAGGTAGGTGTCTGCAGGAGGCTACATTAGGCGAGAGCTTTTGGCATTCGATCGTTACATAGGTACAACGCGCTCCAACTGAGATGCCCCGCCTCGCTTTGCGCGGTAAGTGGGCGATGGCGACATGTTCGATGTATAACAGCCGAAGCACCAGGCAAACCTCGACAGTGTCGAGGGCGCGCGTATATATAATCGGCCATCTGCCTTTCACTAGTGCAACTAAGGGCCTTTGGAAAGTCCTCATGAAGAATGACCTAGCTGCCTGGCCTTGAAATGCCAACACAACTTCTCTGCTGCTATTAAGGCAATTCGATCCATGTGTTGAAGCTTCGTACCACATCATGGGCCCAGGGTGGACATGCAAGAGGACTGGAACCTTGCATACATCGAAGCTCACACGGCCCACTGACGCCGATTAGGGCGTCCTGCAGGAGTGACTAGATCTCGTATTACAAAGGTAGTCGGAAAATTGGTACACGGATCATGCCGGTGGGGCTGGTTGGTTCTGCTGCATATGTTGCGTATGAAATTCGAAGACGTTGTTACGATGCCGTGTACCGTCTCGAAATCCAGAGTACATGGGTATGAAGAGGCAAAGATCGTGAGTGTAAAGACGTTTGTCTATCTACCTTACGATGGTCAAATATAGAGGTTGTTGAGAATCATCGAGGGCATACGTGATCGAGGCTCGATCCGTAGATGGTAGATGGGAGGGGCGTTAAATCCTACCCGTGGACCAGGAGGTAGGAAGCGGCGTACCTTCACGTGAAGGCGCGTTATCGCGTCCTTTCCAGGGTTACTTATCGATAGCCTAACATGGAATGCGCCCCAGACGACGACCTGACACTTTTCTTTTCTTTGACCATTTTGGTCCTTCTGCTTCACTCCTCACGCATCAGCACTACCCCATATGTAGGCACATGTGGGCTCTCGAGTTGTACCCAATTGATCATGGCGGCATCGTCTGAAGGACCTTGTCGGTAAAGCTAGCGGCGGTTCCGCGTCGAGATTCAACTGATGTACTTGTACAAGGTCCTGACCGCTTGGATGGATGGATGCCTCACCGATCTTTTTCCTAGATGTTTTGCAAGTCCAAGGTGTGGCACTATGGCAGAGATTGTGGGATGCGTCCTGAGCGCAGCGGCGCTTTCATCGATTGTCACAAATCTAGTTGAAGTCAGGAACCACATCCATCTCATCGAAAACTACAACGAAGACTTCAAGACCGTATGCTGGAATATCCGCTCCTTCAAGTTTCGAGTACGCATGGTCTGCAACATTCTGCACTCTCGGGAAGAGGCCGTGGCTGGCGACCAAGGGGGCACCCTGCCCGATCTCATTTGCAGAAACCTGCAGCGTATCGCGCATGCATTTGCCGTCGCTGAGCAGCTCAAAGATAAATACTCACCATTACCCCGCAAGTTGCGACACCAGAGGCCTCACCTTACTTCGACTAGCCCTAACTCGCCATCCTTTAAGCCGAAGCATCTGCGGAAAGTTGTGAGCTTCATCAAAAACTTATCCTTCGCTTGTCGAAAAACAGCGTGGGCTCTATACGGCAAGCAAAGTTTCGATGAACTATTTGTCCAGCTCGATTCTCTCGTGTCCAGCTTCGAAAACTTTGCGTCTTGTCCTCAAAAGGCCCTTCCAAGAATGAATAAAGACACCAGTCAGTCAAAGCCGAGCTGCAGTCCAAGGGGCTCCGTTACTCTGGGTGACGACTCTATGGAATCCGCCAACACACGAGCTCGGAGATCAAACAGATCGCTTACAACAGCAAGCACGTCTCAGCACGATCCCAAGAAGCCAGCGGTACCAGTACAAGATGCAAAGTCGGTCTCAATGACTCAATCCGATGCTCCCAGGTACTCGTATGTCCTTCGAACCCTGGAGGGTCGCGGTTGCGTGATAATGGGAGGTTTTAATGGTGCTCCTCTTGGTCCCACTACAAAAGACCAGCAAGTCACATACGAAATTCACGTGGTCAAAGACGATGGGAGATTGATTGCAGGCGCAGTAGATGGAAATTGGAAAGGGTTTTTCCACGCACGTCACGAAAGCGATGATACTCCGCATTCACCGACGGATTAGTCCTTGGTTCTCCTATTGCCCATGGAAAGCCCATTTACGTCTCGGCGACTGGGTACAGCGGGGGACAGGCGTTTGGATTACCACAATTGAGCATGTATATACCCTTGGACCTAGAACAAGAGCTTCGGCACTTGATTGACCTTTTCCCTTGGGAACTTTACGAGGCGTTGTAATCTAGTCTACCAGGGTCTAAATGCTAATGCACGCTAAATGTCACTGTCTCTATGAAATGCTACAAAAAACTGCACTTGAAACAAAAATCAATCTCGTCGTCACCCCACACCTGACTTTCCATAAGATATCCTCAACTCGCTCGGGACTAATTGTTAATCGACGCAAACATATCCCCCACCCCCACCCCGCCATAAATAGCACTCTGACTTCATCCACCCATACATGCTCTCCAAAACCCACAATCTCTCCCGTTCCCAGATCGTCAAAATCAAAAACCTCGTCATGTCGCCGACAAAACGAACGTCCCCAAGCAAAAAATCCACAGACGTGATCTAGGCTAGTTGTTCGGTAGGTCCCAAGTATCCCTGTGCTAGGGTATGAAAAATTTGGGGATTTGCTTCTATCATCGCTGGGGGGTTGGCCTGATGAGATTTGTTGGCGACTATCTGGATGTCATGACCCATGAAAGGCGGTATAGATAGGACTGCAAAGGTGGAGCACAGTGACTACGTCAAGCAATGTAAAGGTGGAAAAAGCATTAACTGTCAAAAACGCAAGGGGAATCATATTTTTCTGCCAACAAAGCGGCCACGAGACTAGCTTTACTCCCACACATGTCCACCGGCCCGCTATAATCTCTAGGAACCCTACAATTTCAACCGGCGATGTAGAAGATAAAATCTGACTCGTCAAGAGATATGACTAGGATTAGTCATTATACACATAAAAAAGCTGTCCAGCACACACGCGCGCTGCAATCACGCATGTGAAGAAAGTTCCTCCTCTTAACGCCGTCGCTATGCATCATTGTAAATGGCGTCTTCCAGAAAACTGCTCCAACTCGATTGAAAGCGTCAAGAAGGGAATTGATGTGAATGATACAATATGAACAA
This sequence comes from Nigrograna mackinnonii, assembly GCA_001007845.1. Classification (NCBI taxonomy): domain Eukaryota; kingdom Fungi; phylum Ascomycota; class Dothideomycetes; order Pleosporales; family Nigrogranaceae; genus Nigrograna; species Nigrograna mackinnonii. The sequence goes on along the minus strand of JGVQ01000285.1, from coordinate 233,717 downwards.
CCGAAACGTGGGCGGCTAAAAAAGATGAATATGGTTCCGCACTAGATCTCTTTCCAGGTTCCGTCAACCGGTTTCCTCATCATACCGGGTTGTTGAGGTTCTGGTGTAGGCTGATAGGCCTGGTAGGTTTGCTGGCCTGGGTACGCCCCTTGTCCGGCATCATATGTCTGTTGGCCTGGGTAAGCTGGTGCTGGGGTTGATGACTCGAATCGCGTGGAGCCAGAGGGCGCGTATTGAGGCGACGGAGATCTCATCGGGGCTGGTAGAGGGTAATCGTTCACCGGTGCTTGGGCGTGGTAGGGCGGTGCGATAGCCTCGTTCGATCGATCTGGGGCACCATATCCATAATCATTCATTGGGCGCGGAGCAGGGCTGTGCCGTGCTCCTGGTGAATCAAACTGCTGGACAGGGCGTGCGCCTGGTGAGCGACGGCCGTATGGCTGGTTCTGCCCATATCCGGCGCCTGCGCCATATACTGGGGACAGATTCTGGACTGGGGACATGCCACGATAGCCACCCTCCTGCTGCGCAAAGTGGTTTGCGTATGGTCCTGGGCTATTGCGGTGTTGAGGTGCCCCACTACCAAAAGAATCGTTCTGGTAGCCTGGTGGAAATCCATAGCTGTCCTGCGTAGGAGATCGTTGTACCGGTGACCGCCCTGGAGTCCTCCTGCCCGGTGGGATGGCAGCGGCGCCGGTCAATGGCACGCTGTTCACGCTCCCGTTATGGTTCAACCTATCCATCTCCATGTCACCGCGCTTTTCTGGAATGACCTCCTCTTCCACTTGTGTACTCTTAGCCTCATTCCAACTCGGCATCGCCGGTAGCGCGTCCTCGTTCACCGGTTTGCTTGGGGACTCAAACGTCGCAAACTGGGGCCTCTCGGGCTCAGGGGCAGGATTAAACGTTGGGGCGGCATGGGAGCGGTATTGTTGGTTGACCGGTCGATTGTCGATTGGAGGAGGCGCAATGGGAGATTGGTACTGGTTTGGATACATGGGCGCAGGCTCGCTTTGCATGCGCTTGTGGCCAGATCCCTTTGAAGAAGATCCACAGCAGCCTGTGCAGCATTTGCAGCAACACATTGCGCATTCTGCTCCGCAGCAGATGCATCTTGCGACACACAATACGACTGAAAGGATGATAAGGGAGCCCACGATGATGGCGACAATTACAGGCCATCTTTTGTGTCGGTGTCAGTGACGAGGCAGTCGTGGTGGTTGGGGTCGGGGTTGGGGTTGGCGAGTGCGACTCACTTGCAATATGTCTTTTCCATACACTTGTCCCATGAGGACAAAGTTGTCTTGGCCTCGTCCAAGGGGTTGCGGACCGCTATATAAGGCATGGTTGAAGAAAGTGAAGTGAAGAGGCGTGTACGAAGAAGAAGTGCGAACGAGAGGCTAAAAAGGGAAGCAAGGCCCTGCGTGCCTGCCTCCGGAAAGTTGGAGTGTAGAGCAAGAAAAGATGCAGGTGGAGGGGCGAAACGGGGAGGCTGTGTCGTCGGCGGTCCGATGCTTCAAGGGGCTGGTGTCGCGCTGGAACAGGAACAACGAGAGGAGGGGGAGGAGACACGTCTTGTCAGCAACAAAGAATGATGGGATGGGGGTTGCCGACGGAGGTGATATCCCTCATATCGCACAAGGGGAGGGGAGAGGGAAGAGGGAAGAGAAGGACAAAAACAAGAACAAGGGGAGAGTGAGGGTAATGAAAAAGAGGAGGGAGCGACAGGAGGGGAGACGGTTAGAGAGCCCAAAGAAGGCGGCTCAAATGACGATTGTCTGGAGATCCGGGCTAATCAAGGTCAAACGGCGGCTTGAGTGCAAGCAACGGCCGGCGAAAGTGTCACTACTGTGCAAGGCAAGGACAAGGCCAAGGCAAAGGCAAAGAAAAAGGGACATGGGCATAGGCATAGGCAAAGAAGAAGACAGAGACAGAGGCGACGGCTGTAGCGCTGCCCTCTTGGCCCTGCCGCACTGTTACGCGTTCCCGTGGCTGGGTAATCCGGGGTACGCATCGCCATTCGACTATCCATCATAAAACCCACCCTCTACGGACTACTCACAACCAATCGCCCTAGCTCCTCGCAACTTGTTCCTACTCCATCACTTTGCAAGATGCTAGACCCAACAACTGCGGCTACGATACCACTCTGCGCCCCCCTGACTACTTTCGAATCCAACAAATTGCTCGTATCCGCTCGCTTCGGCGCGTATATACCCATTTGCCTCCTCCCAGTACGCTGACTCTGCCGCTTTGTATTATCGTGGTTAGTGAGATTACGACACCTCAGATCTACACCTGCTTCCGGAAAACCATGATGGGATAGAACTTGCGAAGCCGTTTTTTTACTGCTATTGTCCAACTCAATAGGCAAAACTAGGTTGATCAAACTGTTCAGTCCCCCGTGATGCCAGCAAGAGGCCCAAGACCCGTTTCACATCCACTGCCTTGTAACAGAAACCCCGGAAAGGCGTCCTACTCACTAGTCTATCTTTCCATGTCTCCCTTCCCTTAGGGAGTGATGACGACAGATCTACCAATACCCGTGTACTCGGCCCCCGCATCAAAGGCTTCTTTCCACTCCTGCAACTGGAATACCTTCGTATCGACCAAGTCCTTGCCACGAGGGAAATTGCCGTTTTCAAACAGTTTGATGAATTGGACGATGTCTTCTCGTTCGTACATGAGCTTTCCTTTGAGTGTGATGTTCCTAGCCATGACGACAGGAACAATGACATTCTCGTTCCAACCCATCAGGCTCACTCGTCCACCGCGGCGAAGGGCCCAGATAGCACTCTTCACGTGTGGCGATTTGGTTGCTTGTGGGGGCGAGAAATCCAGTACAGCATCAATAGTACCAAAGGCCTTGAGAGTTTGTGCATCCTTCATCTCCTCTCCTGTCATCTTCACCGTCTCGATATTCGCTCTTGGTGTGCCTTTTAGCACATGATCCTTTAGCCTGGCCAACTCCTTCTCATTACGTCCCATTGCTATCACTCTTGCGCCCATAGCAATAGCTACTTGAACGCCCGCTCCTCCAAAGCCTCCGGTTGCCGGAGTTATGACGACAGTTTCTCCCGGCTCGAGTCCAATGTCCCGAAACCCACCGTATGCGACGAGCAGGTAGCCGAGATACGACAAATCCTGGATGGAATGATCCAAATCACCACACAATCTCCTCTCGTTAAGAGGGATGCAGTTTTCCAGTGGCATTCTAGCATATTCGGCAAACGTCCCATTTCGCCATACATCTCTTATCAGTTTTTTACTGCCATCTGTCTGGCCCGAGTGAATGGCCGTGACGAAAAGAGAATCGGGATCATCGCGCGAGTGGATCACACAATCGACATAGACCAATTGCCCAATCTTGAGTGCTGTAGAGTCGGGTCCCAAAGCAGCGATGCGACCAATGGCACTAGCACCGCCAACAATCGGACGGGGGAAATCGTATCCACGTTCGCCACTGTATATCTCGCGGTGGTACGACAGTACTCCTGCTGCTTCAATACGGACTATTGCATTGCCAAGTCCAGGCTGAGGCGTTGGGAGGTGCTTGACCTTGAATCCACCCTCAATATTCTCGAGGACAATCGCTTTGTGTTGAGGGGCGAGGTCAGATGCCATATTGAATGAGTATGGTAAATATGATTTACGAATCCAGTGATTCTTTCGAGGTATTTATACATCTCTCAATCGTTATCACATCAAAATATAGGGGCCATGAATTCACGATGTTGCAGTGTAGGTCTCCCGGCGTTAGTCGGACATAGGAGATCTGGACAGAGAGGTCGGATTCCGCAACCTCAACCGAGCTATGAAAAGTCGGAGATACACCTAGAGCCGAACTTAGCTGGTCTAATCATGTAGAGAGAGGAAATATAATTCGTCAATTGCCTGTTTGTGGCTTTCAATCATCGTCATGGTTACGGGATGCATTCAGCTTCCTGCAGCATCATAGGAGCCGGGTCTCTGCTTGAGCCTATTGGAATCTACTACGTCTATCAGTAAACAGCTAATTTAGTTACCCCGAGTTCATTCATATTCACGGGAAATTCGTCGGGCCCGAATGTTCACAATGGGTCGGGCAGGATACTAATCATGTGCATTATTACACTACCAACAAGCCAAATTAACCGCTTGCAGATCAGTAGATTTATGAAGAGTCGGCAGTCGGATTTAAAGGGAGTTCGAATGATTCGAGTCGGCAGCGGTCGATTGCGAGTTAATCTCGTGATAGGTCCTTTGTAATGACTTCATGCAAGACCAGGCCTAAGCAAGGAGGGTAGCCACAATAGACCAATATCAATGTTAACAGATCTGCTAGCAGAGCAGTCACTATGTACTGATTTCACGTATGCAGGAGAGTTCTGAGGTTTCAAGCGGTATGTATAGTTAGGTCGCGAGGTGGACAAACACACCGAGTCTAGCACTGAGGTCAACAGGCAACTTTTGTGCAAGGCATACCAGCTAATATTACATACTCCACTAGCAATTTGAAATGCCAAAGCTAGGCACTTATATGGGGTCGACTCTTTCATTCTTGTTCTGGTTGACTAGAGAGTGCGCAAGAACGTTTGCTTAGGGCTGCGACCATGAGGAATTTCGTCTACACGATCGTTTCCGAATGGAGGTTTCAAAGCGCTGTTGAAGCATAGTCATCTTTCAATCTCAAGAAAGTCAAGGGAAGCACAAAACCCGTGCTGGAGATAACCGTCGTATTGATTAAGTGTTTGCTCACCCTTCTCTAGTACCACCACAGCTCCACACGATGCACCCCTTGCCAGTATTCTTATTTTTAAATAATTTCCCACGGAACATTGGGACTGAAGCAGAAATTACACAACATTGTACAAAATCTCCAAGAATAAGTACATTGTTTAATCACTTGTCATTTGCCATTGCATCATACAAAGTTAGACACAATGTCTCTCACACACAACCCCTCCCCCCTATTTAATCCGACCCTACATCCCTTGTCCAGATTCCAGCCACATCATTATCACCAACATCCCTACATTTTCAGATCGAAAACCGTCTGTTAAGCTCGTCAATTCCAGCACTCCTATTTTCGCAACACACCAAATACCCACCACTTTTTCATTGCCCATACAAAAAAAGATGGCTTCACCCCACATCTCCATTACACCCTCATTTCCCACAACCAATTCATCCTCTTCCTTGGGCCCAACATCCCTAACCATAATCCTCCCAGGCCACGACCCCATAAAAACAACCCTCACCCCCCTACAACTCTCCCAAACCTTCCCAACCATACACATCTACACGCTCCCCTCATCTCCCCTCACAATCCTGCTTCCAAGCCAATGCATGACCCTCCGCGGCCTCTGCACAGCACTCGACTACGCCGAATCCAACATCGCATACTCGGATGCCCTACTCCCCATCCATACACTGGAGAAGGTGGAAATGTACCAAGTCCTAGTCTTCCTAGGTAACCCGCCTACGCACCATATCTTACGCGAGATACGAGCTTCCGTCGAAGCGACTATTGACGCAGGATTAGATCTAGAAGATGTACAAGCGCTATGGGCGCTCCGGCATATCTCATTTACAGAACTGTTTGTTTGTCGAATGGTCGGGTATCTTGCGGATCTGTGGCGTACTGTGAGTGTTATAGCGTATGCGGAGGGGTTTCAAGAGAGGTTGAATGGCGATAAGGCGTTTAGGTTGGTGATGGAGAGGGCGGTTAGGATTGTGAGGTGGGTTGCGAGGGAGGCCGAGTTGAAAGGTAGGGTGGAGAGGATGGGGGATAAGATTGAGAGGGATCGGAGGAGGGAGGTTAAGTTGAGGAATTATAGGAGGGGGAGGAGGAGTGGGGGGAGGAGTGCGGTTAGATGTTTTGAGTCGAGTTTGGGGGATATTGATGAGGAGTGAGCGAGTGTGTTTGTAAGGAGGAGGGGAGTGTGGGCTGCTGGGTCGGCCTGAGGGGAGGGAGAGTTTGAGTTTAGAAGTTTGAATAGAGGAGCTGTACAAGAGATTGCTGCGATTTATGCTGAAGTGAAAGACAATTGTGATTTTTTATTGAGAAGTGTTGGTGATTTTAACTACGCTATGTGAGATTTTGTTTGTGCAGTCATTAAACAGTGCACATTGCCCATCCCTGGATCGTGACTATTTATTTCTCGCCGTAAGCCTTTCCGTTGAGTGCAGCTTTGATGGATTCCTCGAGGTCTTCCTTTGACAAGCCTAGCTTTTCGTTCCACAGACCACTGCTACTGTAGTCACCCCATCCCTCTGACGTGAAGATGACACTTCTGATAAGGTCAACAATTCCACTGTAGTCGTGTTTGGCGACCTTGGCGTTGCCCTCCTCAACTAGCTTTTTGCTCGTGGTCTCCGTCACTGTGTACTTATCCCCAGAGATCTTCTCAATAAGCGCGAGAATCTCGTTCTGGGAAATGGTGAAGGACGAGGTGTAGACGTGTTGGTTCTTAGAAGCACTGGGGTTCTCTAGGATTTTCTCAACAGTACGGCCGATCTGGCGCAGGTTGGTGGCAGTGAATGGGTAGTTGCCTCCGTCAACAATGTTTGCGGTCTTAGATTTGATGTCAAAGCCCAGGAACCCTTGGGTGATGCCCTAATATAAGATGTTAGTCAACTGATTCTTTCCGACATATATGACTGATTATGTATGCTTACCCAGTCGAAAAAGGGGCCGGTAATGACGCTTGACCAGCTAATGACATCTTCCTTGGACTTCAGATACTCGACCGCGGCGACCTTGGCCTGGAACACGGGTACGGTAGCAAGGACTTTTGGATTCTCGGTGTTGCTGCCAAATTCGGATGGTATGAATCGCTTCACGCCTGCAGCGATGGCACCATCGATAAGCTTCTGCTGATCGCCAAGAGCCGTTCCACCAACCAGTGAGAGGACGGCATCTTGACCTTGGAATGCACTCTTCAACGAATCAATAGAATCGTAGTTTGCACGGACCACCTTTACTCCAGACGGGAATGTGGAACTGGAACTCTCTCGCGAGAGCACTGTGACATTGAAGGATGAATCTAGGAGGACACTGAGTATTTGGGGGCCAAGATTTCCAGCAGCCTACGTTTGTTAGCGTACGATTTAGGTGATGATTCAAACGACAGATTGGGAGCGAAAGTGGCCTGGATTGATGTCGTGCCCACATGTGGGGCCTATGAGATATAGACTTACCCCAATGATGATAACGTTCTTGATCTCGGAGGAAGACATGTTGAAGAAGTTGTAGTAGTTGTTGACGATGAGCAAGATCGGGAGGAAGATAGCTATATATACCAGTGGGGATCTAGAGGAATGCTGAGAGATGATGTGATTGTTCGCCATTCTCGAGGTTCAAATGGGGTCTTTATACCCCACCTATTCACCAGCCCCACGTCGTCTCCTGAGGTTGGAAGCAGGATAGTAGGCAGCGGAAAGTTGCGACGCCGATTAGAAATGCGTGATTTGGTCCGAAGTAGATCGGGGATGTTTGAGTTACGCCGAACTCGGATCCGACTCTAGGAATTAGTGGCTAAACGCCGTGTCAGGACTAGGCTGAGGCTTCGTCGAGACACCTTGCAATGGCGTGTTACGGGCGCAAGATGGTGTCTGAGCGAAAAGACAGAAAGCATCTGTTCCTGCATGTTTAGCCACAATGATTTTGATTGGATTGCTAAGAGTGCGGAATTTCTCGTTAGTGCATAGAAGCCCGCCCCCATGTAGGGCCGCGGCTGACTAAACGCATCCATTCACCCTAGCCTTACTTACCTCCCTTCGTATTCTCATCTTCTTTATGAAAGGATTACTATTCAGGGCTGTTCCATCTATCCCATCAATGATTATCCACGATTCATGTCAAGCCAATAGCATCTCGGGCAACGCCTACAAGCCGTGGATTTGATTTATTAACAGGGGCGCCCACTAAGCCGCAACTGCGGAATCCTTTCCTATTATGCTGACATTCAAGCCTCACATGTGTCAACCTTCACCGACAAACAACCTTGGTTAAAGGTCTCATGCCATATTCAACTACACCCCTAGGATGGGTTTACTATACAAGAACCATTCTGTCCAGCCGCTATCACAAGACATTATTAATTCTCCCTTAGAAATACACGGTGCCGCATGAAAAGAGCGTGTCACTCGGCCGTAATGATGCTACCAAAACATATAATCCAAACGACACATTACGCGTCCCGCTACGCTTCCTGCCCTACGCATCGTAATCAATGTCGAGTTTCTTCTCGATAATTCCCCATCTTTCCAAGTCAAGCATCAGCTCCAATGGCTCTTCGGCATTCCAGATGCTAATTTCCCATTCCTTGTCATTCTGACCGAAGCCCCTCTCGTAAACGCCCGGAATCTTTTCGATTGCCCATACAATTTTCCGTTGCTGTGCGTTCAGTCTTCTGATGTATTCGCTAACTTTAGTCAAAGCGTCATCGATGCCCCTTCTCCGGAATGCCTGGGTGATACCGCTCCTTGACTTCCGCACGTGACCCTGCCGAATACTCTCGATTTCAGATATTATCTCCTCGAACTTCTCTCTACTGAGTCCAAGCTCCTTCATCTCCGGTGTATGTGGCGGGTAGAGAGGATGACGAAACCCAAACCTCGCGAGTCGAAGCCTTGAACCAGATTCAATAGTCTTGCGACACTCGAGTCTGCGATTGTGTTCATATTTGTCTCTGTTTGCAATGCTCGGGAGTTCCTCTTTCCATTTTCTACATTCTGATTTGAACATAGCACACAGCAAAGTTGCCCTGGGTGGGGGAGTTACATAATCCAGCCTCTTGTTGATGAATGGATTATCCTCCCTTTCGATCATGTATTTTGCGTACGATGTCGATGTCGTGTGCGAATTGATATTCGCTCTCATCCACGCGCGGAAGTACGGATCGACTCCGTAGCGCTCAAGATTCTCATCCATCAGGGGGCGCTTCTGGCTGGGAATGGCATTTGGCCACAAGGGTCGTGGTAGCGTCCTATCACGCATCTGAGTTTGATGGTGGTAGTGGTATTGGAAATCGCTGTCGATAGGTGAACCAGGTGTGGGAGGGGTATTTGGGTGGCTCTTTGCATGGGATACCGAAGCATCGTAGTCTTCCAGATCATGTGTCCGTATGAGACCGCTAACAGGGTCTACGAAAGATAATCTTTGGAAGGCTTTTATTTCTGCTGGAAGTGGTGGCCTACTCTGACGTTTCCCAGGCACATGCAGTATCTGCACGTGAGCTTCCGAGATGCGGTTTGGCGTAAAGAGAGAGAAGGAGCCGACGCATACCACGACCGAGAGACCTCTAGCTTGCCAATTGATGGTTATGTCTGATAAGAGCTGATTCAGTTGAAGCGCTTGTTCTTCTGCATTTTTAAACTTCTCCGGTGTTTCGGAGTACGTCCGCACGAGTTGATCGGTCGTAGCCGTGTCCTCTGTCAAGTTTTCCAGAATTGGCGGTTCGCAAGAGTGATCTAGGCTTTGAGTCCTTCTTCTCGGTTCATTTGGTATGCTTTCCAGGAAACCTGCTAGCGCAGCCAGCAATCGAGAGTAGTCCGAATATGTAATGCCGTGGTCGGCCAAGGACGTTGTGTATTCGATGGGCGCGCATAGCCTCCAATTTGTTACAAAGTGACTAACAGAATGCGAGCATTGCATCCGGTCGCACACGCCAGGTATTACCATTCCAATGGAGTCGATGAAATGTTTCTCGGGTTGTTCTGGCGGAGACCTAAAATCTGTAGGATGTATGAAAGGCTTCATACGAAGCGCTCTCACAGAAGATGCAGATGTGCTGCTAAAAGAAGATCTCAATCGGCTCAAGATCGAAGGTCTCCGCTGGCCTGAGGCGGAGGTGGATGTAGATTTGTGATCGGAGTTTATATCTGAAGTATGCATGCTTGCAGAGGTGACGGGGGTCTGCAGGCTTCGCCTCGAAATGCTACTAATTGACGAGATGGGCCTCGAGCTTGACGATGAAGATTTACGGGCGCTGCAGGAACAGCCAGCGTTGTCTGGTGCAGCTAGATCCAAATTGATAGATGCGGATGTCAATGGTGTATCATATAGTATGTCCTCGAATTCGCTGTTAAACAGCTCATCGTCATCTGTGTCATCCTCGAACACCTCACTCGAGATGGACACCCGATTCGATTTGCCCGCGTTCACTGGGAGCTCGCAGTTGCCCAATTCAGAAGTAACATTGGCGTAGGTATGATTTCGGTCTTCCAAAGTGTTGTGGATTACTGTATTAGCCATTGGAATTCCTGCTCATATCTTTGAATATACTCAATTGGAACTCGAAGTAGTTTTTGAATTCAGGGTACGAGGTTTGGTCTTGAGAAGCGGAGATCGACCATATATCTCCAATTTTATGTTCAGAGGGCTGAAGCTAAGGTACAGCTTCCAGAGCTTGCTGTAGGAAGCATCTACCCTAGCTCTACCAAGCAAGCCAGTCATTTGAACCAGCCTGCTGGGACTCTATCTCCCCTCTCTATGCCAAGCTTTCAATGTTATGGCTTGGATAGGTAACCTTGGACGACTTGGGGTATCGTCACGTGATCGACCAACCTCAAGCACGAGACAAAGAGATCACCTAGCTCACTTAGGCATACGGTTTTCCCGAGGATCTTGCAGGAACAAAGGACCCAGCGTAGACTCACAATTAATACGGACTTGTTCACGAAGCCATAGTGGGGAAGCAAAGCTCTGGGCACTCCGAGTAGCGTAGCGGATTGAGTTGAATCGGTGAAAGCGACCTCGGGAAGCCTAGATAGTCTTCGATTGGATAGCAAAGACCGAACCTCCGGAAAGCATTTAGTGGGAAAACAAAGATGCCGCTAGCTTCGGTTCCATGATTTAGAAGGCAGTCCGGAAGCTATCCAAGTGTCCCAGGATTTTGTGCTATATCAAGGTCATACACCACTGTGCACCTTTAATTTACAACCACACGCTTCAGAGCAGTTAGGATAGACCGACCAGGTGGCGTATACATGCAGCCAGGGTTGGATGCAAAATACACAGCCTCTCTGATATGAGATAAACTTCCTTTAATGCGCGCATAACCACACAAATGTCGATCCAGTATCATGAACGGGAGCATGGCGAAGGACCGCCCTTGACTTATGTGAGAGATGAATATGCCATCAAAGTATGCTTGACGTATCAAATGAGCAGCCCGAGACTACGAAGCTACGTGAGGCCAGGTTTCACCGGACCAGCCTCACCCGTAGGGCGCCGCCCGTAACAAAGTGGCCGCATACAATCCTTTCGCGCCCGGTTGGAGAGGTTTGCTTTATCTCCCTACAACATCCTCCCACGTCACTGGACGTCTAATGCATAGTCTATCGTGAACTTTACATCAAATTTGCCAAGCTTGAGAGGTGCGCTCTTTCCAAGCTTAACTTATACTCTTTTACTTCCTTATAGTCGAAGTAGAAGGTACTACTTATGTTGGTAAAGTTGAGGGAATTGTATTCTCAAATCATGCACCCGATCGTCACGAGAACATATTTCATACCTTGTGAAATTGCCTGAAGATCAGAAGGCATGCACTTCAGCCTCTTGTGGAGCACTACACCAAGTATGATATACAAGGATAAGCGACACTTGGCCAGCAAAGTGGCTTTTGCCTCTGCGGGGTTTCGTGGACGCCACTCCGAATGTCATGCCCGCCCAAGGCCGTCATTCATATGAGCGGGGAAGTGGACCCCATATGGCGTCCAGACCGCCAGCCGTACCCGTGATGGCTGGTTTGAAGCACTGACCTCTAACCAGTCTAACGAATCAAAAGGTTAGTGACGCGCAATGAGAGCCTCCCGCAACGCTATCCGCCGCCGTGTATCTTCAGGGTCCGAGGAAATGATACTGTCCGTCCTTTTTTTTTGGAAAGGTCGTGTTAGAACAGAGAGGTCCAATAACGCCACCACAATTGACCATTCAAGAGACTAATGCGGCATGATAAGGTCAGATGTTTCCAATTTTTGAGCTGAATATCTTTGCCTCCAAAGAAAAAAGGCGTCGAGATCGACATACAATGTCTACGCCATGGTCATTGGTCGTCGAAATGCCGATGGAATTACACTGCGTTTGTTGGAGGTTCTCGAGTCTTGGCTGACTAGATGGGTATTCTATTTGACGGCCAATAATTTAACAATTCATTGTCTGTATTGGGGTCGAAACAATCCCTTAGTACCCATAGTGCCCTGTCTTTGTTCAAGCTCTAAACAGTACACACAAGCATCATTGTGAACACAACATAGTCATTCATGAGATTTACACTGTTGACCGCTATCAGAGCATAAAAGACTCTGCAATCTCTGCTCGTTCACGCATTCTATAATCACTAAGAAGCAACATCTCACTATCAGGCATAGGACTTCTAAATCAACTAACCAGCCAACCGCAACACTAATCTCTTTTCTACAAATTCATCTTTTGTTACCACTCAAATATAAGTAATCGCTAAAATGTCGTACGGATCACGCTACGGACCACGATCCTCCCAGGGTCGCGACTATGGCTACGACAGATTCAACATGTCCGGCATGGACGATGCACTCCCATCGCCATCATCTGAAGAAGGACCCCGTCCAGGATACGTTCTCCACAGCAGGTCCTATAATGCAGAGACAGGCGAGATCGAGGAGCACTATGTGCGAAAGGGAAGCAGCAGCAGTCGCTCTCGCACTGCCTACACTGAATATGAAGACGACGATGATGAGTATAGTAGTCCTAGACCTCGTGGCTACGGAGGATACAATGCCCGAGAAGCTGTTCCTAGAGAGGGTAGGCGTCGCCCACCTATGCGCGAGTACGCCTCCGCATATGCAGGGTACAACGTCCGCGAGGCGTACTCTGAGGACGACTATATCCCTCGCTCAGCACCTCAATATTCTAGAGGACCGCCTCCGTCAGCTCGGTACAATACTCGAGAGGCTCGACCAGAGTCTCCGTACGGCGGCACTCGACCTTACCAAGAGGAGTATACTTACAGCTCTTCTTATGGACGCGATAGGTACGAGCGTCCATCTCCTCCCCCCTTTAGCCATTCACACGGCAGCTATCGTACACGCCCTGAAGCTCCACGTAGCCACGGTGGGTCCCATCGCCATCCAGGCATGAACCCACGAATGGGTATCAGGCCTCCTCAAGACCTCTACGAGGTCCTTGGTGTAGATAGTGAAGCCTCTGATGAAGAGCTTAAGAAGGCTCATCACAAGGCGTCTTTGAAACATCATCCTGACCGTGTTAAGGGGGATAAGCGCCATGCTACGGAGATGATGGCTCGGATTAATCAGGCTTATGAGGTGTTGAGCGATGAGAAGCATAGGGAGTGGTATGATGCCACTGGTAAGGTGTTTACCGACAACGAGTTGGACCATTAGAGGTGTCATAGCCTCTTTGAATGCTAGATTGAGTGTGAGATTGAGTTGGTAAGTCAGTGCAGAGTATAATTAGTTAGCAGTATCGCAATAATAATTACAATGGTTGTTGTTTCCAAGCCTTTGGTTCCTAGAGCTAGTGACACTGTGTGAGCGAAGACTGCAGGGTGTGCTTAAAAAAAACGAAATGAAAATTACATCAAAAGTTGATGTCGATCTTTGCAAATTCTAGTGTCAAAGCTTTATGGTATGGTTATCCCGCCTTTGTCGTCGTTTTTATCTCAACGCCGCCTCCAGAAAATAAGACTCTCCTTTGTTTCTATTTCACAAAGGTGTTCACTGGTAATCTGTAGACATCAATTGTCCAGTAAGGTCTCCTCGTTCCATCCCATTGAGAACTGCCGTGCAGATCAGCGGGCACTGTGATATCCTCCCACTCAGTGTCAAAGCCAGCCTCCTTCAGATCAATCTCAGAAACCTTTCAAGCGTTAGCACCGAGTCCTCGTTGAGAAATTAACCGAGCATACCTTTGTGTACACGTCGTAGCAGATTTGCCTATCAGCACCCAAGCCGTTGTACCAGCCAAATTTGCCCTCGGGGCTCAGGAGCTGAATGACATATTCAGAGAAGAACTCTTTTAGCGCGGCGTAGTCTTCTGCGAATGTATCGTAGTAGATACCATCCAGAACAACCCCCTGCTCGACTAGTTTGGGAAGGATCTCCTGCCATCTTCCTTCATGGATGATGACATTCGGCTTGTCGTACCAACCCTGTTCCCTCAGCCTCTGATGGACTTGAGGGTGCGCTTCGATGATGTGGTGTTCAGCGGGGTTGTGAGTCTGGATCGCTGTATCAACAATGCCCATTCCGTGACCCACGTTCATGACCTTGAGCCCAGACTTTGGGTTTATTGTCTCAGCATGCCTTTGCATGATCTGCGTTTCCCAGTCCATCATGACCGCGTTGTCGCTCTCGTCCAGTAAAATGCCTGGCCTGTATCGTAGTTGACTCTTAAGATATGCTCTGTTGTCCAACGACACATCATCTAGAACCTTTTCTTCGACTGCTTCTTGAATGGCTTTGGTCTCGTCTTCGGAGATCTTCTGCTTCTTGGCTGCAGGCTGTTCCTCACGTGCTTCATCATCAGCCTCCTCTTCAACCTCATTATCTTGACCCAAACCAAGCTCAGCCATTCTAGCAAATAAAAGCTCAGCACGGACGCCAGCTTCCACCATTTCATTGTAAATCTTCTTCTGGCCTAACCGTAGCGCAATGCATCCTGGTGTTTCGTCCTCCTTGTTCAAGTCGTTCCAGATCGCTCCATTTTGAAGCAATAGTTTGACTGTTTCAAGCGCATCATCGCCGGCTTCCTTTCCATCTTCTGCTTTGCCACATGCGGCGACAGCTGCGTGCAATGGAGAGGATGCAACAGAAGCAGTGGGGTCTTGAACATTTGCAGAGCCATCCTTGAGCAAGACTTTCAAAGCGGGCAAATCATGTCTTTCAGCGGCTGAAATGATGCGCTTTGCAAGCAAGATATCTTCTTCTGATACTTGATCCGCCATTGTGAATTGACTGTTTGATAATGTGCAATGGATGATGGTCGCAACTTTTTTGTGGTGGGGAAATTTTGTGCAGGGATCTGCCGATAAGATAAGCGATGCTAGTGTTCACACTCGCTTCCGCTTTGGGGCCGCTTAGTGCTCTCGCGACTCCAAGAACGAATTTTCCGAAGAGAGTGTCGGGGAATCGACTCTGTTAATCATCTATTGTCTGGTTTCACTGAAACAGGATGTCGGATGCTAAATAATACATTGCTCTAGTTCTTAAACGTGGTGATGCTTCTAGGAAAATTAAGGACGCAAATTCGGACTCGGGGTTCCATCGCCATCGGACGAGAATAGTGGAAACTGGAGAAATTGAGAAGACAGCTATGTGAAATGCAGGCTACGAGGATTGAGATGTCATTGACGAAGTTTTCTCGCCCCGCGAAAAGTCTGTCCGTCCAAGTCACTCCTAAATGGGTTGAGGTTCCATTGCCCGGATTTGGCGTATAGAGAGTCTATTAGAAGCGCTGCGGGTCGGCCACCCTTTTCTATTTTTCAGAGTTTTGCAGAACCACCTATCCGTACCCAAATACCATCAGCTTGAACTAAGGGTGTGCCGTTACCATCTTTCATTACTCCACGCACTTTCAGCTTATTCCCCTTATCTTCAATTACCCTTACCTCAATTCCCACGACTCCTGGGCACAGTACGGGTTTCAAGAACTTCATGTCCAACTTGGCGGTGACCATAAACCCTTCAAGGACTTCGGTAATCGGCTTTCCCTCTTCAAAAGCCTTCTTCCAATGCGGAGCGAGAGCCCCCCATGTGCCGTGCTTTTCGGTTTCCTTTGCAATCATTGCGAAAGCCAAAGCCTCATCCATGAGCGTCATGACAGCACCACCATGGCAGATACCGACAAATCCGCCGAACCCCATGCCAAATTGACATAAAGAAATGGTCTTGCGGACATCTTGCGTGCCAGAGGCTGGCTTTTCATAAAGTTCCACCCAACGTCTTACTCCATCATTATTCTTTATAGTTCTCTCACACCAAGTATCGGTGTTATCTTCTTCTTTTGCGTCTCGCCAGCGATTCCGGACCTTCCAGTCAGGAGAGGAGAGAAAAGGTATTGCCCATTTGATGGGCGCAAACACCTCTAGAGATTCTGGTGTTGGAGTCAACGGTGCCGTCATTTCCACGGTTTCCCGGGAGCTATTGTATGGGAGGCTGAGGATTGGGGATTGAACAGAGCAAGGAAATTCTTTGGGGAAGAAAGTGTGATGAGTACTGGGCCTGTGCCATATTAGTATGATATTTAAGAAGTCCCAAGTGCTTACACACGCACCCACGTCCATACGCCCCGAAGCGGAAAGTGTTGCAAGAGTCAGCTATGCCAGCGAGGCCAGCGCAATGGCTGCCGTCCAATGGCAGAGCGCTTTTCATTGCCTCCGTGCAACGCCTGATTGGCTTTCCCCCCTCAGCTCGCGCGTTGCATCTCTGTTAAGAAGCGGCAAAGCTGTCTACTGTGCCTCCTCCAACATTTTTTGCGCATCGTCGGAGCTCTAGCTGGTATCTTCCGGTTTCTATCGACCCTGCACTCCGGCTTGGGAGGATAATTAGGGTATATAGTCGGTGTCCATCAGGATACGCCGTCTCAATGGCCGAGTTGCCGGGCGTTTTTGCCTCCCCCTGGAGGCCCCTACGTTCACTACTACTGCCTAGGCTGATTCCCTCACTCAAACCCTCACACAGAACATCCCTCCAATGATCGGTGACACGATATCATGTTGCCACTGCCAGCTGTCGGTGCCTTAAGAAGTGCACCAGCATCTTCAGGCACCAGGGGACGCTCCCACCTGTCGAGGGGCGCGATCTCACGTGCCCGCGCGACGGTGCTGCGGCTGCCTTGCGAGCTCTCGCTCCGCCCGTGGCTGACCTGACGAGCGAACGGCGGGTCCAAATCCTACAAAAACCCAACTCATCGCGCTCTCTCACCCACATGTCCAATTCTTTCGATTTTTTTAAGTCAATTTCGCTCCTCTATCTTCCTTGATTCTCGATTCTCAGTTTCTGTCAAATTTTCCCTCTTCTTCAGCTCCAATCGGCGCCATGGGTCCAAAGAAAGCGGCACAGTCAAGTAGCATTCACGTCATCCCTGATGCCCTCAAAGGAAAATCCGTCATCATATCTGGAGACATTCCAGGCATGACTCGTCCGGCCGCACAGCAGATTCTCGTCAACGCCGGCGCCACCATCCAGGCAAGCTTGAACAAGAAGGTGGAACTCGTCGTATTGGGTGAAAAGGCCGGACCAAAGAAATTGGAGAAGATCGAACAGCTTGGTATCGAGTCCCGCGATTGGGATGATGTTATCGCCGAAATCGAGGATAAGAATTACCAGGGTGGAAATGATGAGCCCGAGGATGATGAAGATGACGATGAAGTCGACGAGGAAGAGGAAGAAGAGGTAAATTGACACAACATGCAACTTCCTTATTACCTTAGGAACCATTCCCTATGGCCGATCACCAACAGGAATAATGTAGTTTACTAGCTAACAACACTTCCAGGAGCCTAAGCCAGTGAAGGGGAAAGGCAAGGCAAAGGCCAACACGAAGGTCAAGGCGGATCCAGCTCCTAAAGCCAAACCAAAAGCTGAACCAGCTTCCAAGGGAAAAGGAAAAGCAAAGGCCAGCTCTTCGGAAGGCTTCCTAGAGGGAAAGAAGGTCATTGTCACCGGGGCGATTCCTGGACATACTCGCGCTTCTGCCAATGCACTCATTGAGGATGCTGGAGGGGAGATTGAGAAATCATTGAACAAGAAAGTCGAGCTCGTTATTCTCGGTGACAAGCCAGGTCCGGACAAGTTGACCAAGATCGAAGATTTGGGCATCGAGACTATGGATTGGCAGGATTTTGCTGATCAGGCTGGTGTCGAAGTGGCCCCAAAGAAAGAGGTTGCCGAAGTTGAGACTGGAGATGCACCTGATTCCATCGACGGCATGACGGTTATCGTGACAGGCGCTGTCACCGGCCAAACTCGCCCAGCAGTTCAGAAGCTGCTTGAATCCGCAGGAGCCACGTACGCAAAGAGTCTCAACAAGTCGGTCGAACTTGTCGTGCTTGGTGCCGATCCTGGCCCGGACAAACTCAACAAGATTGCGGGCATGGGAATTCCTACCGTTACTTTCGAGGATCTCACCGCAAAGTTGGGCCTTGACGTTGAGCCACCAGCCAAAAAGACGAAGAAGAATTGATGGAACCACCAATTTGGTTCTTTACCTTGTCAAATGTCCGGACTATGGCAAGTAGCGGGTGGCTGCAGTAGTATGAGCACAGAGCAACTTTACTTTTACTCTTCTTCTCTTTATTCAACGGTGGCTTGAGAGGTTCCGCAGCTGGGTTCAGACTGCCAATTTCAAGGGAATACGGAACGTTCCTAAAGCAAGTAGCAGCTATGTCGATCAATGTCAAACAGAGATACCTCCCCTAATAACCTTGGGTTTCTTGACCCTTGTGTAGAAGGCGTGCCTCCAGCTAAAGACAATATCCTACCCAATTACATCATACCCAGCTTGGAGTGCCCATCAACCTAGTCCAACCACAAAACCAAAAAACAGCACCCCGCAAATAGCTAGTGTTCAAGCCCTTATAACTAAATGCCTCCATAGCTCCCACTACGGCACATACTAATAACGCACCCTGAAGAGCCCTACGCTAAACTCAACACGCACCCATACAATACCGAAGATTGAATGATTCGCCAGTTTTCCCCGCTCCGTGATGAGGGAGGGAACAATAAAGGGATCGGGCTTGGCATAAAGGGACAAAGAATTAAAGGAAGGATTCGGGCTTTGCGAGGGGTGGCTTTGCTGTATGCAAATGGAGTTGAGGGTCTTGGCCGTTTTTCTGTGGGAGACTTTGGTGTGTGTGTGTGTGGAGGGCAGCAAGGTGTACACACCGGCCAGGGTTCTGATGTGTGCCCGCTTTTCTTTATTCGTTGAGTATTGTTGCTTTTTAGAAAGACGGATTGGGGGTGCCTGTGATGTTAGACGTATTGCTTGCTTCCTTGCTTGCATGTGCTTGCATGAGAAGTCAGCCACTGGCATAATTGAGTGAGGGAGGTTGAGATGGTACTTGGTGAATCTCTTGTGGTGAATTGTATTATTGGGTATCTCTTATTTCTCTCTTCTACGGCTCGTAGGGAGCTGCGTATGCGGCATGCGCAATGCATACAAAACATGAACTCGTCTTAATGAGAGTGGTGTCTTTTGCAAACAGGAAATGCAGCGTGGCGATTCATAAATTGCGCTTTTTTAAAACAAAACCAAGGAATGAATGGACATGCGCGAAAAAATATGTTACTTCAAACGACCTAATAAATGCCTTGGTATCGCTTCCTCGGAATTCGAGTGACCGGTTTTTCCGCTTCGTGTCCGGGCTGGGAGCGGGGGTGTGGCATTCATGCTGACGATTTGCTCGCGGGAGTCGAGGCTATCGAGGGGTCGCATGCCGTACATTTCTTCTTCTCTGGCCATGCCTTCTATGCGGGTGGTGGTGCCCATTTCTTTGTTGGCGCCGAAGTGGAATTGGAAGGACTGGCGAGGTGCGGATTTCATGGAGCGAGTGCGGGCGTGGTAAGATGTGGAGGTATTGTCGTATTCTGTGAAGTAGCGCGGCATCAGGTGACGGAAGAGACATTTCATTGCTGGGGCGCAGGCGGCCATGACGCCGACTGAGGGCTCGACGATGGAGACTACGAGGCCAATGTCCCAGGTACGGTCTTTGTTGCTGGGACTATAGCGGTAGTAGTATACTATTAATCTTACTACTGAGACGGCGGTTGCTCTGTGATAGACGTCAGCTGCGAAATGGTAGAAGATATGGAAGTATGCTTACATCCATCCCATGCTCATGATGACCGCGACGGCAATCTTAGTTTTCCGTCGCATTTGCAGGCCCCAAACCATGGCGGTGGGAATCGGAATGATGATAAGGTCCATCATTATGCTTAGAGCACAACTTGCCATGATGAATGCCAGGCTGTCAATACATTTGCCGTGCTTAATGACGTTCCCATCGGCGTCTGTCTCCTGGTCCATTTCCGCACGAAGATATGCGTACTTCACAGGAGTACACTGGAAGATGTTAACGATGGTTGTAGAGATCATGTATCCAATGTTGATCCAGACTTCGGCGCGTTAGTCATGTCCATGATCGGCAGCAAAGATTAAACTCACAAACGATGTGGAGCGCGATCTGGACACCGAAACGCTTGTCTTTGACACGGAAAAGAAACATGATGATGGACGCTCGAATAGCCCCCATCATTGGATGGTAGAACATCTGCACTGCGAAACTCCATTTCATCGCGCGAACCGACTCTGCGACAGTTGGTTTGGCAAGATCCGTGACATGGTATCCGGTATGACTGTAAATCACATCTATGCGTTGTCGTCAGAAAGTACAAGTTAGAGTTGACCTAATAGCCCTACATTGGTAGATGGTCACTGTCTGGCCTAGCAGTAGCAGCAACGATATGTAGATGAGCCAATCATCCCAACCGGTATTTCGACCTAGATACCTCGACCAAGTCCGTGCGGCAACGAAGAGAGCAGCGAGAATTGGGAAGAGGCATATCACTGCCAGAGCCTCTGGCTGCCGGGTCTCAACCATGTCATTCGCAACGAATTTCAAGGAAACGAAAACACGACGAAGAACAAACAAATAGACGCGAATGTTAGGAGAATATGGCAAAATCCAAGCCACTCCAAAGCACGATCAAATCGCAATCGCAATGGGAAACCGAGAATCGGGAGGAAAGCGTGTGAAGGACGCCAAAGATCTTTATTATTCTCGCTCAGGCAATGCTCGTCACTCTGGATCCACTGCCGGGGGCGGATCAGGAGGTGACCGTGAAGAAACACTTGCATGGGTATGAGGCATGCCAGAGTGAAGTGGGAAACTATTGGGATGATCGGTGAGGGCCCAGACGGCCGACAGCCTGCCAGAGGCACGCGGGGCAAACATCCGCGCAGTTGGATCATGTCCGTACTGAGTCGTGATGTGCACAGAACGGGTAGGCGAAGACGGAATAGACTTTTCACGTGAGGGTCTAAGGCTGAAGAAAGCTAGCCTGCCAACTACCGAGCGGCGGCCCGCCAGGAACACACCTGCAAGTTGAAATGTCAACAAGTTTATGCCCGACCGCGGTGACCATGAAACACACACACCCTGCAGGAACATCACCACGCATGACAACCGCAGCACGACCATTCTCTGCAACTGGACCGTCTCCGCCGGTGCCGCCTGGGATGAGGTGACGTACAGTGCCGCTGCACCATGGTGTCTCGCGCTCCTCTCGTGTTGGTGGTGACATTCACTCTTCCCACCCCCTTCATCGATTCAATGCCTTCTTCTTCTTAGTCTCGATCCGCACCTCTCCAGAATCCAGATGGATCAGACGGCGGCAAGGATCTGGAATCGCTTAACCGGCCACCATGTCATCCTGCGGATTAATTCCCCTTTTGTCATTCCCCGTCCCTGGATCTATAGGAATCAGTGGGGTCGCTTACCTGCCTTACCACTAGCGGTGGCTCCCTATTCAATCAAGTAATGATCGGCTGAACGGTTCGGAGATGCAAAGCGATTCAGACTCTTCAATTTAATCCTACGTCCTGAATACATATCCTCACCATGTCCTCACTCCTTTAGTCTTTCGTCCTGCCCGTCCACCACCACGATACGGTTCCACAGGTGTCCTTCCTGGGTGATTACCACGGCAGATCCGGCCTTCGGCCTCCAGGACAAGTGCTGCTAACTACCAGCTGACAAGGATGTCTCGACGATCCGCCAATGGTTCCCCCGCCGCTGTTTGGCTCACTGCGTCTCTAGCAGCCCTCTCTTACGCTACCCCGATCCCATCTGACCAAGGATTGAATCAGTTCACGGAATCCACCCTCGAGGGTCTGCCTGTTGCACTTGCAAACCTTTTCCAGCCCGATTCATCCAAGGCACCCAATGGCACTGCGTCGAGATGTAAAGTTTATCCAGACGATCCAGCATGGCCCTCAGAGGACGCATGGGCAACGCTCAATGACTTGACTGATAATCGCCTTCTCGACAAACCCGAGCCCCAGGCTGCTATCTGTTATCCTAACCAACCGAGTTACGATGCAGCAAAATGTGCAGAGATTACGGCGGTCTGGAACATTTCTTATACGCATATTCATGACCCAATCGAGATGATGAGCCCTGTTGCACAAGGAATGACATGCCTGCCTCCCAATGTGTTCAATACTCACAACTGCACACGAGGCGGATTTCCCATGTATGTCATCAATGCAACAGAGCCAAAGCATGTGCAATTGGGAGTCAATTTTGCGCGCAACACTGGTGTACGATTAGTCGTGAAAAACACCGGCCATGATTTCCTGGGCAAGTCTGGAGGCAAAGATGCCTTGAGTATCTGGACGCATTATTTCAAGGACATCGACTATATCGAAAATTTTGTTGATGAAAAGCTTGGCTATTCCGGACCGGCATTCAAGGCGGGGGTGGGTGTTCAAGCCTTTGAAATCTACAAAGCTGCACATGAAAAGGGGCGCGCCGTTGTCGGCGGTGAGGGTGAAGTAAGTTTATCTTTTGCGATTGAACATTTCCCACGACTGATCATAGCGACTTACAGACTGTTGGCATTTTCGGTGGTTACATTCAGGGAGGTGGCCATAGCCCCTTGACGTCACTGTACGTGTTTGTTTCATTTCTCGCTCCCCTTCGTGTCAGCGCGCCACATATAGGGATTTTATACATATATATGTAGAGACGGGCCAAACTAACCGCTTGCAGATACGGTACCGGTGCCGATCAAGTTCTTTCATTCGAGGTCGTTACCGCGGATGGAGCGTTTGTCACGGCCAATTCAACATCTCATCCTGATCTCTTCTGGGCGTTGCGCGGGGGAGGTGGAAGTACCTTTGGCGTCGCGACCTCTGTCACAGTCAAGGCACACCCTGACTGGCCAACAACAGCTTCGCGCTTCTCATTTACATCCGAGAAGATCGGTAACGAAACGTTTTGGGCAGGTATTCGCGCCTACGTGGATTACTTTATTCCCAACGCCGATGCAGGAACCTATTCCTATTTCACACTCATACCCAATGTCTGGACGGGAATCTTCACTTTCAATATGTCTCCCTTCTTT
Organism: Nigrograna mackinnonii; assembly: GCA_001007845.1. Classification (NCBI taxonomy): domain Eukaryota; kingdom Fungi; phylum Ascomycota; class Dothideomycetes; order Pleosporales; family Nigrogranaceae; genus Nigrograna; species Nigrograna mackinnonii. Next base: position 210,602 of record JGVQ01000285.1, on the reverse strand, counting down.
GCCCCTAATAAGACATTGGAAGAAACGAAGTCAATCCTTCAACCTTGGTTCTCTCGTCTAGAGAAACTGGGCATCGAGTTCGATCCTAACATCACGCACTTCAAATCCTACTACGAGGCATGGCGCAGTTCGTTCCCACTGGAGACAGTCGAGAAGATCAATGCAACCACCGGCTCCCGACTCTTCCCACGCTCAAATTTCGAAACCGACGATAAGCGCGAAGAACTCTACCGAAATTTGCGTCAGTCCAGCGAGAACAACCGCGTGCAAGTGCACTTCAACATCAAAGCCGTCGACCCTGACAACGCGGACAACGCAGTGAATCCCGCTTGGAGGCCCAACATCCTCTTTTCTCAGCAAGCTGTGCGATGGCCGCCGAACGGCACTGCTGCAGAAACCTTAAAGATCAGACAAGAGTTCCAGGAGGGCGACATGCAGCGCTGGAGAGACATCAGTCCCGGCGCAGGTTGCTATCTGGCGGAAGCTGATCGTATGGAACCAAACTTCGGCCAGGCATTCTGGGGATCCAACTACCCCCGACTTCTCGAATTGAAGGCGAAATGGGATCCCAAAGACGTTTTCTATGCCGCTACTAGCGTCGGAAGCGAAAGGTGGAAAGTCGAAAGCATTGACGGCTTACCGAATGAAAACGGTAAACTTTGCCGAGTGGAGTAGTGTTGCATATCTTTTCAGACTTGTATAATATACACTTTTTTTCGAAAGTTAATGGGCGGGTCCGATGAGTTGACGGCCGAATTGCATTGGAGCATGTGGAGTCCAAAAGCAATGGGCGTTTCCATATCTCTTACAGTCCTACGACGTTATTTCCTTGTAAACATAAATATACCAACTCCCTAGAAATCCTAGGAGGCCATTTCTTCACATAAGAAGCAGTTGTACCTAGTGTTAAGATTGAGATTATATTGATGAAATCAACTAGTGCCATTTTAGGACGTCGAAGATGTTTCGAAGATTACGACGTCCATGTCCGGATAAAATTCGCTCAATGCAGCCCGTCACCGTTACTAAGTTGGATGCAACAATGCTTACAAAGCTCCCCTCTTTCCCATGTCCATAGGTGTGTTGTGTTTTGCTGCCACTTATCGATGCCACACGAATAGCCACACGTAACGACATGTTTTCGGTTGACAACCACAATTAGACCATCGACACGATTTCTCGACTCCATTCAACTCCATTGAGCGCTGACAGATAAGTGATCATAACCTGTACTTGGTCAGAATCTTCGGGATCTGCCTCTTAAGCCAATGAGTCAGGTTATTGCAGAAGAACCCGATGTGGATGATGCTGCAAGCAATTAGCGTTATCAATATTCATATTTCTTTAAGCGACATACAAGGTCATTAATTGGCAACTGTAAGCAGCGGTGCCGAATTTCTCCTCCAGGGTAACGCAAGTCTCCTTTGGACACTGGGCCTCGAATTCGTATGGGTCGTTGCGCCAGACAGGTTTGAGCAGCGAGCTCAAGCTGAGCAAGATCAGTCCGATCGCAATGAGCTCGAGCATGGCTAGATATAACGATGGAATGCGAGGGAAGCGGCGGAAGGGAGCGAAGGGAGGCGCTGTGAGGCAGGCAACTTCGATCAAACAGATAGTGAGCGAGAAGGAGACCTTGAAGATAGTTAGCTCGATTACTAGAAAGGGATGGACCAACGCACGCAGGTGATTAAGTGGGTCAAAGTCTGCTGAGTAGCCGCATATACAACTAGCAATTGCTGCGAAGCGATGAGGGCAATAAGCATGGCCGACAGGTGAAGAATGATCAAGACGAAGCGGAAGAAGATTTGAATGCCCGCCTCGATAGCCGGAAGTCGCTGTCGTGGAGACTGACATTTGTCCGTCGGCGCCGGTGCAAAAGGTCGCCCATCCCAAGGATTGTATGGTCGTGGAGGAGCTCTGAAGGCCGCGCTTGGTCCTGGAGATGGCGGGAGTGCGAGCATGGTCGCTGCCGTGGCGGACGTGTGGCGAGTGTTTGGAGCTTTTTTCGAGTCCATTGCGAGTAACGAGGAATGAATGCGGTGTAGAAGGAAAGATTAAGCCTGCGAAACTGTGAGGAGTATTTAAGAAGACTAGAACGTCATAGCTGTGGTGAAAGTGAAGATTAGCTCGGAGTCGCGCCAAGCCGAAAACGGAAGGGACGCAGTGAATAGCGGGTACCCGTGAACAACTACGCTCGTGAACCCGAGTACTCCATACCTAGATATTCTCGTGGAAACATGGGGGCTTAGAACGGATCTAGGTGAGCGTGTACTGGCCTTGGAGTGGATTGGGGTAGCCACATGTAAATCTTCTGTGTTGATTCTCCAACGGCAACTAGCTCCGCAGGCTCTATCCTTACGCTATGTAATTTCATAGAAATAATCCGTGAACGGAAGAGTTTCTCGTCCCCGTCGGAATCTTAGGGTCTGGCTGGCCAATTTTCTATAGTTGAATAGTTAGGCCTTTCAGAGGGCTCATCTCGTCCAGCTATGAAAATTGATGATAAGCTTTGACTACATCACTGAAGCAATATTCGGCAAAGTCAGGGAAGATCTTTCGAGATGAGACGTTAATGTATTGGCATGGTTCCACTGTTTATATGTCCAAAACGATGAAACCAAAGTACATCCTTCCAATGATTAAGATAACGTGGCGATTTCGACACTAGATTTGGCACTAAGATGCCTCTTGGATCAGACAGCACTGGAAACAGACTCCACTTTGTTCGGGGAACTGTAAATGTCAGCCATAGTCATTCATGTTCTCTCAACTCTGTACCTCACTTACCGTTCCTTCAGCGCACAAGTCTGGGCTTGGATTGCAGATTGGCTGACAGATCTTTACACCTTCAGGCTTAGCCATTGGCGTAGCGGCTGAGATTCCTGCTAGAAGCAGTACAGTGAGAATGAACGAACGCATTTTCAGTGATGGACTTGTAGTTTTTTGGAAAGAAGGAGAAATGGTTGAGAGTGGCAGAAGAAAATACTAGATAACGGAATGGATGTTGCGAGCTCAAGCACTTTAAGTATAAATGAAATGCGACCATTACCCTAGCCAATGACTTCACAATACGAAGTAATGTAACGGTGGCCTCTAGGCATGATGCAGTTAGCTGTAGCTTAAATAGAAATAGTCCCAAATTTGTACAAAATAGTACATTGGACAAGCTTTTGCCTCTCCAAGGCGGGCAATTGAGAATCATCACGTGGCGTCGTGTACGAGTTTCTTGGGTTCATTTGACGTATTTCCGGGCGCGCGACGAATAAGCTGGCGTGGCTGGCTAGGAGTCGGGAAAAGGCGCCCTATTTCAGTCCTTATTTATAGTCTCGGTCTCCCTATATCTTTTGCTGTCTTTCAAAACAGCGTGAAACCCAAGAATGACACTCCCGAAAGAAACATCCGCCTCCCTCGGTTGCATGAACCCGGATTTTTCTCATACGACTCCCACCTTGTATCATATCGTCCACTTTGTCTCTACCAGCTCAAGACTTAGAGAGGTACCCTGCTCACGTGATCGGCTCTCCCCTTTGCATAGTCAGCGAAACCTGGATCGACCTAGAAGATGAAGGAAAGGCACTGAAAATGAACCCAAAGGTGAGGCTGGTGATGAAGCTACTGGTGACAGAGATCTTGGCACTCCCCTAATCACAATTGATCATCCCGGCCTCGCTCTTTTCTAGCCGCTTGTCCCCAATCTGATATTACCCGGTTCAATCAGAATACTCGTATTCAAGTGCCCTGGCCCACAGAACTCGCCCGACAGAGATTTTGCCTTGGATTTTCCAGCTATCGAGTCGTGAATGGCACATTGACAGCGGGTATCTAACCTGTTCGCCATCGTCCCGCACATACATCATGATTCACGCAGATGCATGGAAGGCTGGCGAAGTGTCCCTGGTACAACCCTTAGCCTTTTTGCGCGAGCTCCAGCATGATCGAAAAGCATGCAAGTGAGCATGGAATTTGGGTGAGATCTCGACGATGTTAGGAGGCTTACTTCGCCCCGTGCTTTCTTTCACGTTGGGGCTCCTCAACCTCAACGACGCGCAGGACCACTGTCAAGCACCGCAGTCATGATATCGTTCCTTCTGGCTTGTGTTGTGTATGCTAGTCTATCGGCTGATTGCAATGCTGAGCCGTTGAGAATCCGTGCCAATCAATTGGGGTCACCTGTGGACGCCATCTTCGATTACGTCGGTTCGTTGAATGTGTTGAACGTTGTGACCTCGTGCCAGCAAATACTGATACTTTACAGTCGTTGGAGGAGGAACCGCTGGTCTGACCATTGCGGCCCGTCTCGCAGAGTCAGCATCTGTCGCTGTGAGTTCTGTTCTTGTCACATCTTCTTGGGATGACTCACACTCATTCTTGTATAGGTCGTTGAGGCAGGTGGCTACTACCAAATCGATTATGGAAATGCCAGTGTCGTGCCATTGTACGCCTTGACTAAAATCGACGTTATCGACCCGACCGAGAACTTTCCGCACCGGCCTGAGATTGATTGGGAACTCTTAACCGTACCTCAAGCGAATGCAAACGGTCGCCGTCTCCACTATGCTCAGGGGAAGACGCTTGGTGGTTCTTCCGCACTGAACACAATGTCCTATCTTCGATCAACGAGCAGCGCCTATCAGCGTTGGGCAGACCTTGTTGGCGACAGCAGCTACCAATTCGACAAACTTCTCCCGTTCTTCAAGAAATCAGTCCGTCTAACTCCACCGAACCTTGAAAAGCGCAACGCTGCCAATGCGACTCCCGAATACGATCCTAATGCCTATGGTAGTGGAGGTCCACTGGACGTTTCATGGAATAATTGGGTGGACCCAACCTTGACATGGCTGCCGAAAAGTCTCCAAGCAGTCAGCATCCCCATCAATCCAAAGGGCTTCAGTAGCGGTGAATTGAAAGGGGGAGCATGGCTTCCCTCAACAATCGATCCGGCTCACGCAACAAGAGAGTCTTCGCAGACCAGTTTCTTAGAGTATGCCTTGAGTGAAACTGGAATCCAAGTCTTCCCGCACAGCATAGCCACGAGAATCATCTTCGACGGGACAGTCGCAACTGGTGTGAATGTTGATAGTAATGGGACTAAATTTACTTTATCTGCGAGGGAGGAGATCATTGTCTCCGCTGGAGTGTTCAATTCTCCGAAGCTCTTAATGCTCTCAGGTTAGATTCCCTATCCACCGCGATTGGAAAGGAGTACTGACGTGAATCTAGGCATTGGCCCGAAAGAAACGCTTGAAAATTTCAATATACCCGTCGTGAAAGATCTTCCAGGAGTAGGTCAAAATCTACAGGATCCGGTCTCCATAAACGTTGGCAACTTTGTCAGTACACCGAACGGACAATCCATCGTAATGAACCCAACTACCGAACCGGAGGCACTTCGTCAGTACCGGGATGAAGCAGCAGGGCCATATAGTTCTGCAGCCGGGTATATTTCATACGAGAGATTGCCAGAAGCGATCCGAAGCACATTGTCGAGTGGCACACTGGAAAAGCTCAACAGCTATCCTTCGGACTGGCCGGACAATCAGTACATTGTTGCTACATTCTTGTGGACTAATGGAAGTGCAATGGGATCGATCAGCACTACAGGGTCAAAAACATTTTCTCGAGGAAATGTGACTCTTGCGAGCAGTAGCTACACCGATGCCCCAATTATTGATCTAGGTTGGTTTAGCGATCCTGCAGATGGCGAACTCCTTATTGCGGGGATCAAGCGAGCACGTCAGGCGTGGGCTTCGGAGCCTGCTATGTCCATTCGACTCGGTTCCGAAGTCTCACCTGGGGAAGATGTGGACACAGACGAAGAAATACTAGATTATATCAAGAAAAGCGCGAACATGATTTGGCATGCGAGTTCAACTTGTTCCATGGGTAAGAAAGGAGACGAGAACGCTGTAGTAGATTCCAAGGCAAGAGTCTTTGGAGTCGAGAACCTTCGTGTTGTCGATCTTTCCATAGCTCCTTTTGCTCTCCCAGGTCACTCTCAGGCCAATGTGTATATGATAGCTGAGAAGATAGCGGAAGATATCAAGAGTGGCAATTGATACGAATCCTGCCAACTCGTCTGCTACCCTCTCGCAATGAATAAATCTCAGTCAATATCATGTCTCCATCAAAAATGAATCACTTAGAAAATGTTACTCCCGGACATCGTGCCAGTTTTTGCTCGACACTACTTACCCTACTTTTCAGCATGAATTTTCGGTATGTTGGTAGAAGGATCTTAGGTTCTATTGTATATGGTTTTGGTCGTTCTGTTATCTGCTACCATGAGAAGTTAGCTGCGACGTTGCCTACGCTACCACCACCAATCGCCTTCCTGGCAGAGTGCATGTCAAGAATGCATCATAGTCTTTTTACCCTATTGAGTCTACTACGCCTACACCATATTCGATAAAACTTTCATTCTGTTCGTGCTAAGGTAAAACATATTGATACATAAAATAATATAGCGTGATGTTATTGTAAAAGTGCTCGTCCTCAAGCAGAACACGGTACGGCTTGAGGACTTGCTTTAGGTTCTTCTTCAGGGCTCTCTACCATGAATGGCTTACACCCGATTCTCGCCTTCTAGCTGTGGGCTGGCTATGAAGAGAGATGTCAAATTTAGCTTGTAAGTCTTACTCGGCGAAAGTATAGTTATGTCGTATGCGCCTTGAAAAATCTTTGGCATTTTGGAGCAATTTCGCCATGTCTGACTTGTTGCATCCGTTATCTTTCAAAGGAGAGGAGGGAGCGGGGAGCGATCATTGATCATTCAAGACGTCACAAAAAGAGTCCATGACACAATAATGATTCAAAGCAAAAACTTGAGAACTATATAACACAAAAAACATATTGACACAACTCGAGCGAATTTCTAATACATATGATCTAGACACCATTTAACCTCCTGTTCAAACGTACAGACTATCGGCCATAAACAATATGGATTTACGGGACAACCTAAGTCGTTGTTTGCCTGGTGCTCATGCTCATCTGTAGGCTTGTCCATAACCATCTTTGGAACCTCCTTCATTTCTACTGTGAGATCCTTGTCCTGAACGCTCATTCCGCCATGCAGTTCGCACCTCATGCCATCCAAGGGCACGGATAAAAGACATGTCAGGTAGCTGGTATCGTCGGTTGGATCCTGTGCTGTGACGTTGACTTTGCCAGTCAAGCCCTTGTTGGTGTCGGTACTGGCTTGGGAGAGACCTAGGGTGAAGGAGATCTCGGGACGGCGCTCGCCACGACCATACCATCGTCGAAGACCAAAGTGAATGGTTGGATCACGTGTAGTGTCGGAGTTATCGGAGGCTTGGGTGATGTCGCATGGGAATAAGTGATTCTCTGGTGGAAGGGTGCCTTGCTCCAAGTGGTCGAAGTCTGGTGCCCAGCTCGTGTTGCATGAGGCAGTGCTACCACCTGGGAGATTGATCTGAAGGAGATGAAAGTCAGCAAAAAAGGAGGGCTTTAGGATTGTAGACTGAAGATTCAATAAGGGCCATACCGTCAAGTCAATCGTCGAGTTGAATTGTGCACTTTTGGGCCAGGTGATGGGAAGCCCTGTGTCAGGCGTCATGAAGTGCAGGCTCATCTTCGAAATGGACCATTCTTCCACAGACGTAGGAGTCCTTGGCCAAAACGTTGGTTTGGCCATTACGAGCGGGAGGAGAAGGGTGAGTAAGAAGTTCTGCATTTTGATGAATGGAGTGTGGAGAACTGGTGAATAATTCGGACAGATCCAAGTGAGGAGAGCAGAAGTTATAAGAATTGCGGCACTGTTACGAGAAGCTTGGTGACTGGCTTGAAAGCGAGTGGCATGGAAATCTGTCGTTACCTGTAATGTTTGATTGCATTATCGATATGACACGATGCACACTCCTGTTGCTCAAGAATATTGAGTTGCACAATACTTGGGAAGCTTTATCTACGTGTATCCGGGCCTTCACGGATCAGCTTTATCCGGAAGGCAGATTCAGTGCAACTCTCGTTCCCGGCCATCTCACTATTGCCTTGGCAACTATGGCGCTAATACTTAAATTGCTGTCCTGGGAAGGTTGAAATTATCTGCGCTCGACTATGTGACGATTAAGATGGGTCTCCCAATGTCATACAAATGACCGACTAAGATTTCCGGGCCCCGTATCAAATGACAAAAGCATAGTGTTTGATTCGAAGTTCACGTAGGACTACACAAATGTTATAACTGCCTTAAGGCATCGCTTGGCTTCTATTTGTGATTGTCACGGGAAAGATGATCTATTGAAATGTCCCGATAAGAGATGTTGCCAAAGAGACTTGTATGTACAATTTGCGTCTTACAATCCATTTATTCATAACTCATCTAGTCATTGTGGAACACAGCCATTAGGGGAGTAAGACACGCACAATCTGCTATACGGCAACAAGCCAAATTCATCCGACTGTGTACTTAGGGCGGATCACTCCTCACACAATCATACACTGATCTCACCCCTCTTTACCCGTATGGCTATGTCCGCGAGCTTTTTGAAATCTAATCGTTCAAAGTTGTCCGGCATGTGTTCGCCACTTGCAATGCAGTGGATTTTCATCTTGGGGTGAAACTTCAGGTTGCTGAGGAGTTTGGGTGTGATCAAGAAATATTGACTCGTGCGCTCGCGACACGCAATGTCGACCATACGTTCGTGCACCATGCGCTCATTTCGAGGATCCATACCTTGATTAATCTCATCAACAACACGGAAAGGCGAGCGCGCAAGATCCTGCAGCGCCATAAGATAGAAGATGGTTGAAACGGAACGTTCGCCTCCAGATTGACGGTGCGAGTCGAGGATGGACATGGTCTCGTTTTCACTATGCATAGTCAGCGGACATGAGAGCGTGCTGGTAAAATGCTAGTACTTACCGGAACCGGACTTGAATCTGGATTGACCATTTGTCAAAATCCTCGTCCTTGTACACTCCCACCTGTCCGGCACACCCAATTTGCGCAAAGTTGTGCGAAAATCGGTCACTTATCTTCGCCACAAGATTATCAAGCTCAGGCTCCCATTGCTCTCGAATGTCCTTGATCTGATTCTGTGCCGTTTCTAGGTAGTCTCTGATCTTGTCGAGCCTATCGCTAGTCTTCTCGATCTCTCTCTCCCTATTTTCATATGCTCTGACAGCATTAGGGTTTCCATCAGCCATCATATCGAGTCGTGCGTCAACAGCTTCAATCTCATTGCCGAGTTCCTCTAAAGAGGGTAGAGTGGAATACTCCGCCACAATAACTTGCTCCTCTTCGGAAAGAGTTTCTAGCACTGGTTTAACTTTCCCAACCATCTTGTTGTGCTGATTATGTACAAGTTTCTTCTCAGCGTCAAGCTCTTTGATTGAATTTTTTCGAGCCTCTAATGCTTCGTTGATTGTAGCGTTTTCGGCCTTGAGTGCATCGACTTCGGAGTTAGCCTCGATCAGGCGAATCTCGGCTTCGATAAGATCCTCGTGGCGTTGTCGTAGGAATGCAACCGATTTCTGCACAGAAATTAACAATTTGAGATGCAAAGTACGGCATGAACAAGAACATACTGCGTAGCTGAGCGTAAGCGAAGCAGCCTGAACAGCAGCTTCTTCTGCCTGTTTTTTTAGACTCAAGATACGATTACCAGTTTCGTTCATAAGCTCTTGTAGACTTTCTAGCTCCCCTTCTCTCTGAGCTGTTGTCGGTTCAGTGGCTGAGTAATTCTCCTACGTGCAAAAACTTACCTTTCTTCCCGGGGAGCGCTTCCCAATCAGCCCTTGCCTTTCGCTTGGTTTTCCGTTCATCGTTGATCGAAGCCTATAGTGGGAAATAAGATTGTGATCATGTTTCATCCAGGGCAATAAAACGTACGCAAGCATCCTTAGCTTGATTATAAGTCACCTGTAACTGTCCTAGTTCATCTTTCAAAATTTTATGCCGTTCGCTAAATCCGTCGAGTTCTACCTGGCCCTCCTTTATACTATCGTCGAGCTGACGTTTCTTTTCCAGATCGACAGGCTGATCACTGAAAATCCTAGCTTTTTCTAAAGATCTGACTACAACGGAAGAGACACCATATTCCCGGCGTCTGCTGATGCGATATGTCTGCCGAGCGGCGACCCAATTCGTAATTGGGCATTGCTCTACCTCGTAGTACTGTTCGTCCGAAAGTGGTCTCGACGCGTAAGCCGCCCGATGTAACTTTGCGCCATCACAAAGCATTGCAAGTACAGGGTCTGGTCCTTTAATATAGTCTACGATCCATCCGTCAAACCCGTAACTGTTGAGTTGTTCCGAAGTAACAGGAGGCTTATAGAAGGCTAACGGCTGTGGGACCGTTCGGACGGAGATATGGTGAAGATCCATCTCTCCGAGAAGCTTTGCTGTAATCCGGCGTGCATCCTGTCCATTGGTACATGTGATGGCCGTCCAATCACTCGCCCGAAGTTGACTCTCTACGGCATCCGCAAATTGCGGGTCCGCAACAGAGCACGTTAAGATAGGTGGTCCGTAGACTTCGCCTTGCAAATGTAAGCTGTCTCGATTTTTCTGGATCCAGTTCCAGCCTTTAGCAGTGTCCGATGAGATACTCTCCAGTCGACTGGCCTGTTTTCCTGACTGTGTATCAAGCCCGGCACGTTCATTCATCTTTGCTTTGATTGACGCCTTCAACTCACTCGCTCTTGCGACCAAGGAATTCAAGTCGCTCTTGACTTGGACACTCCGGCTGTCTGAATCACGCATTATGCTCCGCTGTTCATTCCACCGTGCGTTGAGGGCATCTTCATCTATTTCTACCGGTGCCTCTTCAATGGCGCGTTGAAGATTGGATATAGTCACTTCGAGTCGCTTAAACTGTTGTCTCCGGTCTTTCTCCCCCCCTCGCTCCGTCGCAATTTGTGTGGAATAGCTTTTAATGGAATCTTGTTTGACCTTCACTTCGCTCGCAAGCTTGTCTGCATGTTTTTGGGCTTTGTCCACGTACACCCTGCGATTGATCTTAATCTGATCGATTTGGTCGCGATATGATTCAACTTCTTCTTGAGCCTGACGTGCAGGGGCAGCCTCGGCAATGAGTTGCTGCAAATCGTGCTTCGCAGTATCTCTAGCAGCTTTGATCTCTTCGAATCGTCTCTTTAGTAGGGACATTTCAATAATGGGTTTGCATTTTTGCAACGCCTTAGACTTCATCACAAGTTCTTGACGCTGATTCCATCGTTCAACGTCCTCCCTTGTAGCGTTTTGGCTTGCTTGTAACCGTTTAAGAGAATCTTCCTCCTTTTGTTGTTCAAATTGCATTCGCTTTTCCTCGACACGGAGTTCTTTCAACTTATCATGCCATTGTACCATATGTTCGGGAGCTGCAGCACGTTGGGTCTCTCTTAACAATGCAACCGGTTCAAGTTTTGCGAATTCTACCACTCTGTCCTGCGGCAGAAACTGGCAGAGGTTGTCGATCTGAATCGCAAAGGACTTTGCAAGTTTTACAACTTCTTTCTGCGATGATTGGCGTTCGTTGATAAAGAAAACCGACTTGTTCCCCTCTTTCCTTATGACACGGCGGATCACTGGGTTCGTCCGATGATTTGGTGCAGCAGCAAGTTCGATTTCGATTTCAGCGTCAAGACTACCGTGCTTAACAAACTCGCCGATTTCTTTAGCCCTGCCAAGATTCTATCAGGCCGTTAGCAACGCTGATACTGTCCTAAAAGCGCATATTCATACTTTCGGATCCCATCCAAGGCCCAAACAGATGGCGCAAACCAGAGTACTCTTGCCGGTACCATTTGGTCCTATTACCATGTTCAGGCTTGGTCCAAGATGAAACTCTGCCGCCGTGTATGTAACAAAAGTACGAAGTTTAACTCGAACAATGGAACCTGGCTGGTGAACCTCGTCGGCGTACCCAGTTTCTTCGTTAATCCTGTTGGTCTGCAAGTGGAATCCGGTGCCGTGGCCATTCGTTGGCGTGGGAGGAGCAGAGGACTTCTTATTGTCAGCTACACTCAGAATGATACTCTTATCAAAAAAGATAGATTTACCTCTACGGACGCGTCGCGACCTAGGCGAGCACGTTTGCTACTCGTCGAACCCGCTCTCGAGGAATCGGACTGCTCATCATCATCGTCATCGCTGACATTAACAGATGGACGTTTGCGTCCTGGCTGTATAAGACCAGGCATTCTGCGCAACTTGTTGTCGTTGGTTGTAGAGACATGGGGCGTTGTCTACGGTCATCTGGAAAGCTACGCTAGCGCACGCGCTACCCGTCTGGCAAGCGCTCAGCGCGCCCGCCCGCGTTCACGTGATCATGCCGCTCAAATCTCCGCCCAGCTGCCTCTCCTTTCCAGAGGTTCGTGACAACCTTCCACACAAGCCAATGGATGCCTTCTCTAGAGGAACGTATTGTGGCGCCAGATACCGATGTACTTGCTTAAAAAAAATTAGCAACTCGCCAATAATACTGAAATTATGATTGATATTTTCGTTCGGCCTAATCCTGCCTAACTTTGCTCATATACATGCACACTCTCCTCGAGCCATCTACTTTCATGAAACTAGATAATGCCTAACTGAAACCACATAATCCGACACAAGCGTATGGTTACAAAGGTATTTACGCTATACTACACATACTCGTCTATTTCTTCTCCTTTGGGTTGATCATAAGTTCAGGTCGGACGTGTGTGTCAAAGTCCGCCTCACTAATCACCTTAAGCTCCATAGCACTCTCTTTCAAAGTGATGCCCTTCTTATGGGCGTGCTTTGCGGTTTTACTGGCGGCATCGTAGCCTATTTGGATTAGCATTCCATTCAACAATGACTTTGCAGTTCATAGGAGGAGCTTACCAATGACAGGGTTAAGGCAAGTCACCAACATCAAGCTTTCATTCAGGAGAGCGCTAATGCGCTTCTCATCAGCTTCAATTCCTTCCACGAGGTTCTTTTCAAAACTCCTCATGCCATCGGCGAGGAGGCGGGAACTATGCAGCAGATTGCGGATCATGACAGGTTTGAAGACGTTCAACTCAAAGTTACCCTGGGAGCCCGCAAAGGTGGTTGCGGCATGGTTACCAAACACCTGGGTGCAGACCATAGTGAGGGACTCCGCTTGAGTGGGGTTCACTTTACCAGGCATGATAGAAGATCCTGGTTCATTCTCCGGTAGCTTGAGCTCGCCGAGTCCGCAACGGGGACCAGACCCAAGGAATCGAATGTCCTGGGCAATCTTGAAGAGTGAAACAGCGAGGGTGTTCAATTGACCAGATGCCTCCACAACAGCGTCATGGGCAGCCAAGGCCTCGAACTTATTCGGGGCAGTTACAAACTCCTGACCGGTTGCCTTGCTGACCTCTGCAGCAACGTCTTCAGCAAAGCCCTTAAAAGTGTTGATGCCAGTGCCGACTGCAGTTCCACCTTGAGCCAACATCCTCAAGCGAGGTAGAGAAGACTCTACGCGCTCGATGCCAAAGTCAAGTTGTTGCACATAGCCCGAAAACTCCTGTCCGAGAGTCAGAGGTGTAGCATCCTGCAAATGGGTCCTTCCAATCTTTATGATCTTGTCGAATTGTTCGCTCTTCTTCTTTAGAGCGTCGCGCAGACTTCGCAACGAGGGGAGGAGGGACTCCTCGAAATCGAGAACGGCAGCAATGTGCATAACGGTGGGGAAGGTATCATTCGACGAGGCGGACATGTTCACATGGTCATTGGGGTGGACGGGCTTCTTTGAACCCATCTGCCCTCCTAGAATCTCAATAGCGCGGTTTGAGATGACCTCGTTCGCATTCATGTTGGACTGAGTGCCAGAGCCAGTCTGCCAGACAACAAGCGGGAAGTGGTCGACAAGCTTAAGGGAAGCAACTTCGGAGGCGGCCTGCTGAATGGCATCGCCAAGCTTGGGGTCTATTTGGGGTCTTTGGTTAGCAAGACGAGAGAAGCTTCCATTCATGGAGTGTTCCTACCCAGCCCATACTTGACGTTGACCTTTGCCGCAGCTCCCTTGAGGATACCAAATGCCCGCACAATGGGCGGAGGCATGCGATCCTGCGGCTGGTTTATCTTGAAGTTCTCCAGCGATCGCTCTGTCTGGGCCCCCCAGTACTTGTCTGAGGGGACTTGGATCTCGCCAAAGGCATCGGATTCTGTTCTTGTGGAGGCCATCCTGCTGGTGAAGGTGAATTGGCGGGGATGGAGGGGGGATTGGCAAGTCAGGCGGGTGGAGGCGCGTAAAGAGGAGTTTGGCCGGAGAGAAGTGGAGAGAGCTCTGCAGCTCGGGATTGATGTGTTTCTGCAGACACCGACGGAGGGGTTAACGCGGGCATGTGCCAAAGGACGTAATACGCCGGCTTCGGCAGCGCGGACTCTTGCTGGCACAGCTCGAAACATGACAGAGGGGCCTAGAGATGGCTGTGGACGTGGCGGAGAGAAGGCGTAAGAGATCAATTGATGCCGTAGCAGATGGGAATGGGTTACTGGACCGGGCTGAGATGAGGATGGGAAAACAAAAAATATCTTCGGCAATGGCAAGCTGTAGAGGACCAGCCCAGGACCATGCGATGCTATGACCATCACCGAGCTTCTTCTGAGTGAGCAGTCGGGGAAAATCGGAGCCTCTTGGCGAACTTTGCTACATTGCTCTGTGGTTGCCGGCGACTGATTCCGCACTTCCGCAGCACCGCAGGAGCACCACGGGAGCACCACAACCCGCACCGCGGCCGATGTGCGCACTCTGTTGAGCTGAGGCCAAAAAAAATCTTTTGCTACATACTCTCCCATTCTCTACATCTGCCCCCCCAATACAACTCTTCGTCCCATCTGACACTCGACGAACTACACAGCACACCGCCACGAGCTCCCCGCTTACCCATTACATACATCCGTCACCATCACCATCACCATTGCCACTTGCCATTGCCATTGCCATTGCCATTGCTTCCGCCCCAGATCACTCGTCCGTTGGTCACATCCATTGTGCTACAGGTACGGTGTTGCCCATGATTCGCCCTAGCTAGACGGCAGGGCACAGGCAGCGAGCAACTGCTGCGCAACGCCGAGTGTGTCCTTTTCGTTTCGTTTTGCATTTTTCTTTGCACCCAAAAGGGGACCCAAGGAACAGTGCAATCTTATCATGCCAGCATCACCCCCCAGCGCTTGTTCCACAGCGCTCGGCAGCCCGACAGGTCCCAGAAATTTGCAGCAGTCTCACCTCTGAACTCTCGGCCCCGTGGCACTGCTGTGTTGGAAACGCCGCCCAAGGCTCTTCTCATCGGCAGAAGAGACCACAATCAGCTTGGCTGGATGAAACCTACTATCCGGGCCCCGCGCCTAGCTCGCCTCTCTGCGCTGCTCTTACTGCTGCTACTCTTTGCTCTGCTTCAGGCTATGCTCACCCTGCACAGTAGTGGATGGAGTCCCGTCGCTTATGGCTAGGGGCCTGTGGTAAATGTAGAGAGCCTGCTCGCTGCTGCTTGCCGGTCGGTGTTGCTGCTGTTGAGCTTCCCGGGCCTGGGAGTTTCCTAGCCGCAGCTCCAAGTAGCATTCTAGCAGAGTTCCAGTTTAACGGCCTAAAGAAGCAACCCAGCCAGATATGCATCCGTCCAGACACGGGCCCCCAAAGCGTGACGCCGTAATTGTAAGTGCCACTCCCTGCCTGCAGGCTCTCTGCGTGTTTGATCCAGGCTCTTCCGGTGAGGAGGACCTGTCCCTCCTTGCGCGCAGGCTGTGACAGTCTGGAGCGCAGCGGGCGCCCTGTAGCCTTCAGAGAAAGTAAGTAGGTAGGTAACCAAAAGTGCGTATGTATGATACATAGACCATGTACATACCTGGAGAATCATGGGGGGACCTTGGCCCTGCGATTCATTCAAGCTGGAGCAAAGCAAGCAGGCAGGCAGGCCGGCAAGCGACCAACCGGGCGAAGAGTATCTATTCCGAGAGGATTAAATGAGCAACCACGGCGAGTGAATGGCGTTTGTGCCTCTCTGGCTTTCTGGGCTTCACTTCTTCTGGCTTTCATCCATCGTAAGTCTCGTACGTCCCTCTCTCTGGCTCTGGCTCTGGCTCTTGGTTCTGGTTTCTGTTTCTGGTTCGGCTCTGCTCTGGATCTCGACTCCACTATTCGGCGTGCGTCTGGGTGTGGTCCACGTTGGTGCGCACTCCATTCCCACGCTCTCATGGTCCATCGGTCGCCTTCCTTGTCCTGGTCCTGGTCCTGTGCACTCCATCTCGTCTCTCCTTCTCCACCTCCAGCTCTTCTGGGCTGTCATTGTCCGCGGCAGCTTTAACCAGCCCGGGCGCTACAGCAGGTGGGAGGGAACAGACCTTACAGTCACAAGGCAGCTGACTCCTCTGCTACTCCTCTTCTCCTCCTCCACCTCTTCCCAGGTGTCGCGCTGCTTCCAGGTAGCCTGACCACTGCACTCTGGCCACTGACACCTCCTCGTCTGCCAATCCGTCGTATGCAGCCTTGCTTTATATGGCTGCCCCGGGCGCGTCACACCCATCTACTAACCCTCCGCCAGCACTCTCTTCCTTTCTCACTCTTCCTCTCTTTTCTCTCTCTACTGCTCGTCTCTTTCTGCCCCTCTCTCCACCTCATCTCAACCTCCCATCATCATCATCATCATAATCACCACCACCACCACCACCACCACCACCACCACCACCTGCATCATCTTCATCATCATCACTTTGCCAACCCACCACCACCCCTCTCCATCTCCTCCCCACGCCGCAACCCCACCACGGCGCTGCTTTCCCTCCTTTGCTTTCACTGCCCGCCCACGCATCCGCTCTCACCGTCGTCACCGATCGTCTTGTGAGTTTTTGCACTTGCAACTTGCACTTACCGCCCGCCTCGGGTTCGGCCCTCGTACACCGCTGCTCGCCTTCTTCAAACTACTTGATACCGCCTGCTGCTCTTTCATGTCCACCTTCTCCCACACCGCGTCTCTCTATGATCCGGCGCCGTCGACTTGCTGCCCTTGTCCCGCTCCCTCAGCCTGAGCAGTCCGCTCCGCTGAACCCGCCATCTCCGGGGTCTTTCTTTGCTTTTGTCTCTCTCTCCTCCTTCTGCACAACCTGAGTACCCCAATTCGCCAGATTCGGAGCCTTGGCTGTCCCGAGTAGTCACGCCAACCTCCACCTTTTGCTGCAGCGCACACCTCGATGGCGGAACCAAACCTCAGTGCCCCTCTGCAGACGCCTTACCTCATGTCAAATACCTCCCCTCCTCATTCTCAAGGCTCGGGAGCGTCAACGCCGCCCATATTCCAGCCAACCTTTGCATCTTACGCCTCTTACTCTTACGACTCCGCCAGCTACCACCACTACCACGCTGCTCAGTACGGTCCGCCAATGTCAGATCCGAACCACAATTACCCCCCTTCCTACCACCACTATTATCCCGGCCATAACTACCCTCCATTTGCGTCTCACCCAAATCCTCGCCCAAACAGCTACTATCCTCACATGCTTCACCACGCCAGTGCTTCAAATCTTGCAGCAAACCCAGCTTCGACCCCGCCGTTGCACCTGTCCAGCCCACCCTCAGACCCGCAGAACAATGTTGAGGTTCTACCCATCATAGACCCAGCCATGTCAAGCGGCCCCCAGTCCTTGCAGTTGCCGCCCTACGTGTCCGTGCCGACGATTCACGAATACGGTCCATATTCAGGACGCCGACCCGGTCAAGGCCCTCAGCTACCTTCCGCTCCTCAACCCGGACGCTTCGGAAGTGAAGCTGCTCCAAACCTAGGTCAAAGCAGGGGACCGTCGAGAGTTGTCAACGTGGGGAGCCCTGATTCTCCTCGACACCTTTCCTCCCCTCATCGCAGGCAATCGTACGAGAGACCCCATCAGCCTGGCCTTCAATCAATGATTAGCCCCGATCGTCGTTCGCCGTTATACTTGAGTCCTCATAGTCGCCGTTCTGACCGAAGCGTGTCCCCCAGGACTTCTAATCGTCGAAGCTTCGAACGGTACGCCACGGATCTATCAGGTCCGGGTGCTCCCTTTGACCCCTCCGAAGATTCCACCGTTCGCGCTCGAGTGGCTCAAAGGCGCCGAATTCGGGAGCGTGCATGGGCTAGACAGGCTCACGTTCCTGATCCGAACATCCCAACTCCAGCACAGATGCAAGTCCTCAAAGATAAGCTGCGTCATTTCCTTCCAAGCGAGCTGCCAGAAGGGTCATCTAGCTGCTGCGATATCTGCCAAAAAGATTATTCGGTAAAGCACTGCGACCCAACTGAGGATGAAGAGGTCGCCATTCAGCTTCCCTGCAAGCACGTATTCGGCGAACACTGCATCAACACCTGGTTTGAGACCTGCAAGACCCACAAGAACAAGATCACCTGTCCTATGTGCCGAAAGCTTCTGGTGGAATCCGTGAGGCAACAGCCGCCTCAGTTGATAGGTTCAATGCCGGAAATGATGGCCTTGTTCTCTCGTTCTCTCGACCGTGGTGCAGGGCAGGGACTTAGCGCCGCAGAGCGGGAAGTCCTTGAGCATCTCTCAAGGAGTGAGCTCGAGGCTGATATTCCACATGTGTAATCGACAGTGCGCTTATTCAAGCCATTACAAACACGCAAGGGGGTAGTTTCTTCTTGCGGCAGTGCAAATGCTGTATCTAGAAACAAAGAAGACATCAGCAAAGAGATTCGGGGGGGGTAAACCATTAAACAAGGCCATGCATAACATCCGGGACATTCAGTAAAAATACTTCATCCGGAGGGGTCACTGTTTATTTGTTTCTTTTTTTTCGGAAGGTGGCGGTCGGTATCATGACTTCATACGATCATAGCACTCAGCATTTTGTTTTCACTGCGGTTATATGGGGCCTCAAGGACGGCACTCGGTCAGGTCACACTGTATTTCGGGGTCTGTTAAAGGCGTCTGCATATTTTCTAGCTTCATTACCCTTGCCGCGAATCATGCCCAGGACTAATTAGAAAGGGCATTGTCAATAACTTCAAATAAGCTCCATGCATGCTGAATTCAGCATGATATATAGCAATGAATCACTCTTAAATCCTCCCAAAGCACCTGCACTTCCGCGAACCGACTGATGCCCCCTCATAGCAGATCACTGAGATCGCTCGTATTACCCAGATCAAGGAAAATAAGACACAGCACGCCCTTCGCACATGTGCGAGATTCCGTATATTACACTATAATTCTAGTTCGTGTCAAGACGGGCCATGAAGTCATTCTATGGTAGACCCGAGGAATGTGATTGGTCGCTGGTTGCACAGAGGGGCACGCTTGGCGGCCATGCTTGTTTACAGCAACAATCTCAAACCACGCAACATTCTGATGTGCAAACTCTCTTGCCCGCTCTTGCATTTCAAGCTGATTCTTTCTTGAACCATAGCTCAGGCTTCCATTCGAACTGTAAACCTCTTCATCTCTTCACCCTTCCTCTCGCTGCGGCGAAGGAAGCTGCGGGCGGTCCCCACCTTCTGTTGACCGCTTTCCAGCGTACACTTTGTGAAGAACGACAACACAACCTCAAACACGACCACAATGGCAGCTGATCGGCAAAACCTCCAATTCCCTATCCCTCCTCCGCCGCTTCATACCCGATCGAGCGACATGGATCGGCCGGCTACACCTTCGCAGGAGGCATTCATCAGCCCACAACAAACCCCGCAGGGTAGTCCGAGCAAGCATCACCACCCTCCTGGTGCATTCGACTTGCCAAATGTCTTCGAGAACGCAATGAGGCTGATTCCAACTATCGGTTCGCCCTCAAAATCCAAACCGCAAACACCAAACTCTCCGAACAAAGCTAATATGACCGCTGCCGACGACGTAGATTACTCCTCCCAAGACCTCACCACCCTTGGCCCAGGTAGTCCTACGCGCAAGTCAAACAAGGAAAACACCCCTCCAGGTGTTCGGCCTGGACTTCAAAAGGAGTCCAGCTACATTACGCATGCGGCACAATCCCGACAGGAACCGTACAGGACTAGAGAAGTGGAACAGCAGTCTTCACGGTACTACCACGGCCCGCAGCGACTATCAGCAGAAGATCTTGAAAAGGCCAGAAAGCCGTCTGTCAAGCGTCTTGCCAATGTGACCCAGTTATGTAAGTAAAATCTGCTATTTTTCCAAGAATTCGTGCTGACCTTCTAGATTTCCTCGACTACTACTACGATCTGTTGACATATGTGCACACACGACAGAACCGCCTCAGCCAATTCAAGGCACAGAATCCTCCTCCTCCAGCCACTCCCGAGACTGAGTACAGCGAAGCTCTTAACCAATATCTCGGCCGCGAGCGAGCCAACCTACGGAAGCGACGTACTCGGCTAAGGCAAGGCGATTTCCAGATCCTTACACAGGTCGGCCAAGGGGGTTACGGCCAAGTATACCTTGCTCAGAAGAAGGATACTCGAGAAGTGTGCGCATTAAAAGTCATGAGCAAGAAGCTTTTGTTCAAGCTGGACGAAGTTAGGCACGTTCTAACCGAGCGAGACATCTTAACAAGCGCAAAGAGCGAATGGCTGGTTCGCCTACTTTACGCTTTCCAGGACGATAGGAGCATCTATCTTGCAATGGTAAGCTGAAAATTAAACCAACCTCTGAGACATTGAATGCTTACTCGCTTAGGAATACGTACCTGGTGGAGATTTCAGGACGCTGCTCAACAACACTGGTGTGCTCCACAATCGCCATGCTCGATTCTACATTGCCGAGATGTTTGCTTGTGTAGATTCATTGCACCAACTAGGCTATATTCATCGAGATCTCAAGCCAGAGAATTTCCTGATCGACAGCACCGGCCACGTCAAATTGACGGACTTTGGCCTTGCAGCAGGCATGCTGGCCCCAGCCAAGATCGAGTCAATGCGTATAAAACTCGAGTCTGTAGGAAATGTGGTCTCTCCATTTGGCAGACCTATGGAGGAACGAACCGCCGCCGAACGTCGTGAGAACTATCGCTCCCTCCGCGAACGTGACGTCAACTATGCGAAGAGCATTGTTGGAAGCCCCGACTACATGGCACCTGAAGTCCTCAAAGGTGAGGAATACGACTTTACTGTCGATTACTGGAGCCTTGGTTGTATGCTGTTTGAGGCACTCGCTGGTTACCCTCCCTTCGCAGGAGCCACCGTCGATGAAACATGGCAAAATCTGAAGCAATGGAAGAAAGTTCTCCGGAAGCCTGTCTACGAAGACCCCTCTTACTTCCTTTCGAAACGAACATGGGACCTCATTACACGCCTTGTTGCCTCAAAAACAAGCCGCTTCAAAGGAATCAGTGAGATCCATGCACATCAATATTTTGCGGAGGTAGATTTCAACAAATTGAGAGAAAATAAGGCACCGTTTGTCCCTGAGCTCGACTCCGAGACTGACGCTGGTTACTTTGATGACTTCGGAAATGAAGCTGATATGGCCAAGTACAAGGAAGTCCATGACAAGCAGGCAGCACTTGAAGCAATGGCTGAGCGGGACGAGAAGATGGGCAAGAGTCTATTCGTCGGATGTAAGTCAAGTGCACCCTTCACAAACACGCGAATCCTAATATCTCTATAGTCACATTTCGTCACAAGCCTGGGAACAAGGACGAAAACGGCAAACCGTCTAGCCCACGAAAGCCCCTCCCTATTGTAGACGAGAATTTCGGTACGATCTTCTAGGCGAAGCACGTCTGCCTGGCACTGGTTGCACTGGCAATTTTTATTTCTTTGCTTTGTTTCTCCACTTGGAGGCTCGTTTCGAGAAGATGGCTCTAGGAGAGGTATGAACATGAGAGCGGCTTTAGGACGATGACGTGATGCATGTATGCCATGATGCTGACGGTTGATGGGGCTGACGAGATGTCCCACGTGAACTGTTCTCTGCAACACGGCTATCCTGGGAACATTGGGGGCGGTCCACATTCGGAAATGGTTGTTCAAAGGGCGCATCTTCCTTGTAATAGTATAATTTAGATGTTTAGCATGGGCATTACGACCATTTTTGCTCCTTGAAGTGACAATTGTGAAGTCTGATCTTTCCCTGAGCATATACAGATAAGAGACATGGGAGGTACTGTGTTGTAGCAGTGAGAGACAAGCACTTGGATAATACAATGTCATGACACGTACCGAGAAAATTGTATCCCGAGTCAAATTATCCTGGGAATCCTATAACCCCATATATGTACACAAGTCCTGATATTGAAAGATTATATGACCCAGCCAGAATCAGTGCAAGTATGGGATTGGAATATGAACTGAATTCTTTGTTTGTGGAAATTGTGTGTTATTTACATTTTTGTTCTTGATATGAGGTTGGGGGTGAGGGGGGGGCGGGATGTATATGTATGTACATGGTGCTATGGAGAAAGAGAAATTGGTGTATGGAAGGAAATGACAGGGTATGCAGTGTACAGGTAATTGATACTCGGAAGTTAGGAAAGGAAATGGAACGGCAATGGAATGGAATGGGATTGCATTGAGTCGCTGGAAAGGGAAAGGGGGTGATGTGTGGGTAGGTTTGGATGTCAGCATGTACAGTGCTCCGGCCGTGCTCATGGGTCAGTCTTTCGCACTGTTTCCTATACAATGTCCGACCCCCATGCATCCTGCATACAGGTACGGCCGGCTCTCTACCATCCCCACTGTAGTATATACGGCCTATGGGCCATCGAGTAGTTACAATTAACTCAGTTTTCAACACATGATTCCCCATTGTTGCACCTAAGAGAACCCGAGAATAAACCGTGGTCTTTTTCTTTCCTAAGTGGTCTTAGGCGTAGTGGGGTTCGTGAGGATTCAAAGTTACTGTCGGCGGTTGAAGGGGCGTTCGGATTTGCTTCCCTGGTCGTCTGGTATGTGTATCGGTTCTTGTGGTGTTTGTCCTATGGCCGTGGTGCGGTTACCGGGGCCCACATGGAAGCTGGAAGGCTTCCTCTGGGTGTTGGAGTGAGACGCGTTTTGCACCCTCTGGCTTTGCGGAGGGCGTGCTGCTGGGTTCTGTTGTTGATTCTGTCGTTGCGATTTCAGATGTGAATGTGATGGCAATGGGATATTTGGGCTTGCAATCTGGGGTGGCGGCATGCGTTGGGGTGGGTTTTGGGAGTACAATTGGGGTTGGCCCAAAGACTCGGCTCTAACTGGAACCTGATTTGTTTGGTTATTGTGTTGAGGGTGATGGGATTGCTGTTGGATTGCTTGCTGAGGTCGGGCCATACTACTTTGCTCCTCATGTGAGCCTACATAGTCTTGGTGGCCGGCAAAGACATCCTGAGAGCTATGGATGCTCTGGTCTTGTCGATGCTGCATACCCCGGCGGTCTGGGACAAATTGGTGTTGTACTGGTGAGATATTGACTCTGGACTGGGGGTCTCGTACTTGCGATCCAGGTGGAATTTGCTGTCCATGACTCTGAAGAGATCGTTGTTCGTTTTCACGTTGAGATACGGCCGGCCTATTTGGGGCTGAAACCCCAGGAAGCCTTGATTGCGATACTTCACCTGGGCCCAATACTCGTCTCGCCGGAGCGGCATTACTTTCTCCAAAGCGCGTTTGTTGCTGAGGAAGCATCGAAACATTTTGTGCAGGTTCTAGTCGGCTCCTGTTCGTAGCCTGCTGGTTCATCTCGCTTGCCCTTGCGGCCGAGCTACCGTTTCGTCTAACAATTCTGCTTTTGAGACCTTGGAAAAGGATATCATGACTCTGTAGCATGGAATCCGTGTGTAATTGAAACGCATCGTACTATGCATTAAGCATTGTCAACATCAGTAAAAACGATACAGAACAATTCAATCATACCTGGTCGAATCTCTTGGATAATTCTTTCACATTGTCGCCATATTGATTCAAATTCGAGATAGCAGCCATAACCTGCCGGTCTCTAGTTAGCGTTATGGAATCGTAATCATAATGACACTCACCTGTTTTAGAGATTCCGCTACTTCATCCATCTTCCTCGTGAAGCCTTCTGACTGTTGAATGGCTTGATTCAAATCATTCCGGCGTCGATCAATATTTTTGATTTGCATCTCATGGTCTTGCAATTTCCCATGGCCATTTTCCACAAAATGAAGTAGCATACCGACAGACTTACGGAACTCGGATGGCGTTTTAGGTGTTATAAAGTCGTCGACTGCATCTCCATTCCGTAGCTGAGCAAGAAGCCGTTCGCCATGGGTTTCAAGATAGCGCTCCACAGTGGCTTCGGGCAGGGACTCAATGCATTCCTTCACCTCTCCAATCTGCTCTTTCGTGAATGTTCTAGCCCGTTCCAAAACCTCAGCGTGAACAGCACCCAAACTCTCCTTGTATTTATTGGCCAGCACCTCCATACTTTTTTTACAGTCGCCTAGTCCCTGGAGGTGTGTCTCATTCTTCTGTTTGATATCATTGATTTCGCTACGTTGGTCCTCCAGCCGTTGCTTAAGATTGGATGAACCCTCCTTTGAAATCATCAGCGCACCCTCGAGCTCCGATATCTTGGCCTGGAGCTTGGGGGTCTCTTCTTGAAGCTCGTTCACTCTACTTTTGATCTCCGGGCCCTCCTGGAGAGCAGAATTTGCTCCTTGCTTCCACGTCTCAAGTTTCTCTATACGTTGTTGAAGCCTGGACACATCTTTCTCCTTTTCCTCCAATTTGACTTCAATCCTAGTTGCATTTTCCTGGTGTAACTTTGCTTTGCACCTGAGCACGTCCATCGCAGTCATTGCTTGCTTGTTCCACTCTTTGAGTTTCATGATCTTTAGATTTTGATCACATTGAAGATTCAGGGCTTCAGTTTTGCTCGCACTGGCCTTTGTCTCAACCTCCTTTATTCTGATTTTCAATCCCGCGATCTCATTCTTTGCGGACTTGGCTTGTGCTTGCAATTCCTCAAATCCCTCAAGACAGACCTTAATCTGCGGGACGGATTCTTGCAGGTGACTCATGGCGTTCTTTATCGCAGGAGCGACACCTATCTCTACTCTCCCCGTGAAAGTGTTCTCATCAAGGGTTATGCGTGTGTGACTTTGCTTGTGTACTTGGGGTTTCAATATCCGATCGTTATAAAGAGCACATATGTTTCTGCACTCGCCATTGGAGAAAATTCTAAGCAATTCCGAATCCGAATTGTTGGTGTCATTTGGCTTATCTGCGCTTTCCACCTGAAGGAATAGTGAGCGAATCGTTCTGCGAACTCAAAAGGTACTCGATTAGTATACCTTTTCTACACCCATGCTGCTACCCGGAGATCCTGGTGACCGTGATATCTTGCTCTCGTGTTCAACTTTGTCTGAGCGCAGATATGGTCTCTTAGAAGCACGGTCTTCTACTGTGATCTCAGCATCTTTGCAAGCTCTTTTACCTGTACTGCGTGTCTTCATCTTTTCTACGCTTCCACCAGTGTAGGGATTGGTTCTGGAGCTGTACAGGCGTCTGTTACGGTATCTCGTCCGGTGCAGGCTCTACAAAGAGCTCCGCTAGCTCCTTATAGATTCAATGCGCCAAGAAAATGCCCAAAGAGAAGCCTTATGATGCAAAAAGAAGCAGCCCAGTAATCAAACGGAATGAAAGTAAGGAGATATGACAAAGATAGCAACAAGACCGGGGACTCGCCACGTGCAACCAACAGTGTCAGAATCAAGTGTTGCCGCACTCAGATGATATGTGAGTGGGAGCGGTGTAAAAGAAGCAAAGTCATGTCAGACTAATTCCAATGCAAGATATGAGTTCCCTATGCTAATGTCGTTTGACAGCCCGGGCGGCAGTGAAGACAGCAAACTACTAAACTGGGAGATTGCCGCTATATCCACGGCACGAAGCAGGAGGGAAGCGGGTGGAAAGTGGGGCATTCCGAAAGCTACATGTCAAGTTTATTGGTATGGCAGAGTCCAAATTGTGAACTATGAGGGTGATATGTTCCAGCGTGTCACCTCATGGGAATAGGCATATGCTATGTTGGACGCCTGTGAAAACCAAATTATCGAAAGGCAGAGAAGGAGAAGGTACTGGAAGTGGCATTATGCATATGTGGCAAAAGAATCCCGCAGCCGTTACGAAAGTCGGGACAATCGATGGGTTGTGCTTGCGGGATTGACAAGTATGTGGTTCAAGGTAACAAATATAGACTAAAGGGTGCCTGCATTTACCAAACTCGCTATTCGTGCAGCCGTCTAAGGAGCCACCCGCTGCTTGTCCTACGTGCCGATCTAGCACAGCCCTGTATATTGGTTCAACCATAAGGCAAGTTTCGGTGCAAAATCAGGCTTTTTGCTCTAACGAAGGGGGTAATTGAAGTTCGCATACGCAACCTTTGCCCATAGGAAAGAGCTAGTCGGGAAATATTGAAGTGTGGGCGTGTCTTTGCATCAGATGCATATACGGTGTGATATGGAACACTAGCCGTTCTCTCGTCTAGTTCTTATTTTCAGCCACAAAATGGGAAAAGTGACAGCCGCCCCATAGGTGTGACAATCACCAATTATGCTTGCTTTTTCTTAGTAACCAAGAGCCACACATCGCCAATCACGATGCATCTAGTCGTACAGTGTTTCCTCGCTCGTATTTGGACTAGCATGCCATTAGCCCCTTTAATTCATATTTGGTCCGAATATGGGTCTTAAATGTTCTGAAAGGGAACCTTTCCCCGATCGCAATGTAAGATAACATTCCCAGAGAGATCCGCGGAAGCGAGAAGAAAAGGTAGGCCAGCTAGGAACACGAGTATCCCACACATACTAAGTATACAGTCCCAAGGTTAAAATCCAAATGAACCCACACTTCGGCAGATTCTAATCACGTCGCTCTAGCTCAATTACCTTTAATGACAAACCGCGTCATGCAACACGCTACACCAGCAGACTTTGGCAATGTCAATATTCACCAATTCATACAATCTGCTAACGAACGCTTCCAAAAACAAGCAACGCAAATTGAATACTTGATGGAGGTGATCGAGAAGCAGCAAGAACGTCACACAGAGATGGAGAATCAGCTTTGGCGGCAAAGTGAGCAGATCAACGACTTAAAAGTACAAATACGGGAAGGCAGACAACTGGTGAGGAGTCGGGAGCCAGAGGAAGACAACGGTCACAATGTATTTGACCAGTACCATCATGCCGGCCGTATCGAGGGTTTGAATTTTGCAAAACCAATGGAGTCCTGGCGATGCAAGCTTCAGAAGGATGTAAATCGCATATCGAACAACAATAAGTTGATCACGAAAATCCTAGGTCAGCACGATGGCCATTTCGATTTGATCTCTCAGGGAAAGTTTATTCTTCCTAAGGCGGCAACAACATCCAGGGAGAATGTTCTGTCGAAACGCACTTTCCCAGAGGCGAACCAACAACACACTCCAATTAGAGCAAAGGGCAAAAAGAGACTTGCAGAGATGGATGACAAGGGTCCAGAAACGCTCGAACTACGACGCTCGGGGCCTTGGTCTCCCAGCGAGAACGTTCTGACGGATGCTCCTGTTGACAAGGAAGTAAAGCAGGAATCAGAACCACAACTTTTAATCGACATTTCACCACCGACAGGGCATCCAGGATCTGACTATGGTCCTGGAACAGTGCTGGAGTCGACCTTGGGCTCGGACAGCGACTGCATCCGTGTAGTAGCTTCTAAAGATGACAGGGCTAAACCCACAGAGTAAAGAGCAGGAATGCAGAAACTGAATTAGGTAATAGCGTTGTTCAAGATGTCTTCGAGAAATTTTGTGCTATATTTTAGTAACTGCCCTTGTACTTAAGTATACGCAGTTAATGCTTGCTGTCTGTTGATGTTGTTCTAATACACACGTATAAGGTTTCGTCGGAATGTGTTGAGTACCTAACGCATCCGCTTGCTAAGAGAAGAGTTCACATTCTTCGTGAAACTAGGCGCCCCCACTCGCGTATTTTGGTTCTCGTTGTGAATAATTCTGGGATGAACTCGATAATTTGTCCCCATAAAGGTGCGAATTTAGTTTAGGTGATCCACTGCCGGGCTTTACACTAGTGTTCGGGCGGCACTTACCTATTCTTGTGGCATATGATAACTCCTGGCAACCTACTATTGTTATCCTACGTGTTATCGCAAATCATTTCCATTCCTGACAATTATATTCTATGATGGTTCAGTCCTACCAATGCATAAAACTAGCAAAAGATTATGAATCGCAAACATTGCTGTGCAATCTCATTGTCGATGGAAGCTTCACGGCCTGCTCGCCTCAACTTCAAAGTAACACTCCATAAAGCATAACGCAGATCTTGTGTAGGGTGATCAGTAGTCCGAACATGAAACTATGCGTATTTGACTGAAATTGGGCTGCATTGCTGCACATTTGGCTTGTTATACCCATGCCCAAAACGAATGGGGGCATGGAAATAGATTGCAATTGTAAATGACAAAATGAGCTGTTTTCAACCACACGTCCCTTCGTAATAAAAATTGTTGATAGCGAAATCCCCATTAAATGAATTTCCGAAAACGATGCCAGTCGTCCCCTCGAAGCGACGGTTTGGTAATCGACTCCTGCGGAACAACCGATCCGCCCTTGTCACATGGCATCATTACCACCATGATTGTCCCCAGAACTTGTTCTCTCTGTATTTGTATAATTAGGACATCAATTCCAATGGTGATCAACGTATTCCACTTACCAGCCGACTGTCCAAGACAGCGTTTCGCAAGCAAGATCCCAATGGGGATCAAAACAGCGCTAATCCCAAACGTAATGGCAATTACGGCTTCCTCTGTGAGCCCACGAGAGATTATTTTGACTGGAATGGGACTAGCCAAAGGAACTGAGTATGGAATTATCGGTGAAGTTGTGTTCATCGTAAGTGGATTGTTGGCTTGCCCAGCAAAAGAAAGGTTTAGATGCGTGTAATAGTAATGTAGATGATGATACAATGGGATTTTGTTTTTCCCATTTCCTCCGGATACAAGTTCATTATTATAATACCTTTTCCATTTCGACCTTACATGTAAATGTTGTGAGGCGACAATGCGCCCACGCTAAGATTATAGGAATATCCTCGGATTGAGATAGTTGAGGAATGGTGGCTACTATTGCAAATGAGTTTAACAGCGGGATGCCCGATGTGATGTCATGGAATTCCTACCTTAAAGTCTCGTATTGGCAAACGAGGGTGTGTGGTGATTGGTGTAGGCATCGTGGCTGCGCACTGTGTAACTGGAGCGCCTCAAAGGAGCACTGTTTGGGAATCACCAGTTTCCCAATATCTGGGAAAGCGGCGGCAACCAACGGCGCACCAGGAACTAGGGATACAATTTTGAAAAAATGAACCATATAGATCGTGATCTTCCTCGCACAACATATGCCCAGCACCGAGTCCACGTTGTTAATTCGCGGCGCAACTACGATATTGGGGTTTGTATCGCGGGGTTGGAGTAAGTTAGGAATGGTGGCCTGTGCGAGAAATTTTGGTAATTGTGCTGCACACCGTGAGCGACTACGGGACGGTTCTCAGATTTCCCTTTGAGTATTATACTGGAGAAATGTCTGGATGCCCGCACAACGCACCTTTCTGATATATTTGGGTTACTCACAGACTAATCATATACCAGTCAAGGGGTGTTACAAAAGTCAACCAACAAATACGATAAGCACCTATGCTTTGTAGTAGACAGCCAGTTACACACTTGCGGAATGCCGTGGTCCAATTTCGCATAGTCTTCCCAATTCTGTAGACTTTGGACGTACGAGGAGTTGGCCGAGTGAATTCAATAAAAGCCATGACTTCATGTCTCATTCAAGGACACTACTGACACAACTCAAGCTAGGGGCTCTCCATGCCGGCACCACAAGGAAGGTGATTACCCCACAGCCCCAGCTACCTAATGTGGATAGACCCTCAGTAAGTAGTTACACTATAATAATACGCCGCCTTAACGCAGTTGACACTTAGCGGGATTCCACAGGTGAACAACAAACATACAGTAATGCTATAATCTCCGTCGAAGTCGTCTCCAGTGCATTATAAGTGCTAGATCGACCCTTAGACTGACATTTCAGCCTTTCGTGTAAATAGTTAAGACATTAAACCCACATCGCATGCAATGATAATGCAGAACACAGAGAGCTTACAGCGGAGAACCTTTAGTCTATGTGACTTATAAAGAATGTTCAATAATTACATCTCCCCAGGATAGTTTGAAACGGAACCCGTCATCTCTGAAGATCATTAGCCTTAGTTCGTCGTCAGTGCCTCTACCGAGAACATCACTCTCACTGTTGGTCACGATTAGGATCCTATGCCGGCTAGAATTGCTTCAGAAAAAGAATTAAAAAATAGACTATATGGCTTCAGTTAATCAGCAGCATTTGCAGGGAGGAACTTTATTTGAGACCCTACCAAACTTCTCAGCCCTAAAAAGAATATAGGAACAAGTGCATAGTATGTATGAATAGGGGAATAACAATTCTCGTGAGGTGAGAAAGCCAATTAATCATACACAGCCATTCATTCAGTCATCAAATACCTTCTCAAAACTTCAATTATAAACAGTGCAGCTTGTTTCCCCATTAAATAAGTGTCCACGGCCACGATTTTACTAGCATACCATTTTTCGATGACATTTTCTATCAGAACGAAAATACAAGATCAAACAACTATCATCCCAATTACAAATCCAACTTGTTTCAAGAGAAATAAACGTTGTGATGTCTGCAGTAAATCCATGGCCAGTCCGGCGGGTTTAGATCAATATTCAACAAGATTGTACACGATAACCTAGAACCACTCATGAGTCTATCGTAGATATCAACCAACTATCAGGCATCCTACAAAACTTAACAAAGACCCCAATCGACCTTTTTCAAACATGCAAAGTAAATCAAGCATAGTAATAACAGCTTCCGCAAAGACACCGTTTCTACACATGTAAAGCATAACACGACGGACGATCACAGCCTCGGACCACTTTGAGATTACTTTTACATTTTCATCTCCATTCGGCTCTCAGATGCCAAGGGTAGGTTTTGAGGTATATAAATATCACGTCGGAACTTCAGTACTGAAGGGAAATCATTCAAATTTTTTTTCGCCAAATAGAAATATCACCAACAAATTCAATCTGACATGAAAATTTACATTCCTCCGCGTTTTCGATAAAAGCCACCCATAGGGCTAGCCCATCAACAGCTCAAGTCCCAGGATGAATTAAAACATATATTCCCATATGGTTACACATTTAGTTTGCGGACCCCAAGAAGAAGGCTGCCAAAAGTAACTGGTCCTCACATAGGTTCTATATTTATAATATACATTACGCCGATTTCCATTTCTAAGCTCCCTGAGATTCCATATCCCACGCTCTCGTAGCCACTGCTCGTCCGTGAGACGTCCCTACCACAAGAGGAGAGCACTCAAATCACCTCTGACTACTCCGTGCATACCAACCACAAATCCCCATTCCCATTCCCGGCCAAGTGCTCAGTAACAACCTACACCCCCAAGATAGCTTGCTTAGTATGTACGTACACCGGCGATTCTCGGCCACCTGCCAGCCAGCGGAACTCCACAAGCACCGAGATTATCACCACATGTATCCACAATGCATCCACGTAAACCCTCTCCATCCCTCACGGCCCCTTACCCCCTGTGCGGGTGTAAGAGAGTGGATACGTATACTTCCCCACCATGCTGGAACGAGAGAATCTCCGAAGTTCAATTAAGGTTGGAGGGCAAGGTGTTTAGTCTCACAGATCTAACTAGGTATCGTGCCGCTTTGGTTTGGTTTGGTTTCGTGTGGTGTGGTACGGTCTACTATGGTGTGCCTTTCAGCTGGCATTTCCGCACCGCATAGCCATTTTTCACTAATTTCATGTATGCCTGTTTAGAGATGATGGGATTCGCTTATGGAGCCATGTGGGAGCGAGGATTTCGATTCTGCGAGAGCCGTAGAGTGTATCTGACGGAGCCGGCCGGTCGGCGCTTCTCGGCGGCTAGTTTTGTCATTTTGGGGTGTAGTGGTGTGGGTGTAGTGGTGTGGATGTAGTGGCGTGGGTGTTGCTGATGGGGGGCCCATCATCCACGTAGGCGTGATCGGGTATCTACGTCGTCGTATCCACGAGTAAGACCCACACGTACTTGTGGGAGATTCCCAAGGTTGTGTATGAGGGAAGGACCTAGTGGCCAAGTCTAGTAGGCTAGGAGGCTTGGTTTCAACTGGAATTGTGCTTTTCGAGACTTCCTAGGACTTTGTTTGATATGCTGCATGGGGAAGGAGATCCGCATCACGTTGCAAAAGCGTGTACTTGCCAACTCGCGAAAATCTTACACAGAAGGATAAAACTCTTCTAGAAGTTTTTTCTGCACTCTGGGACGGTATCCACTTCGCAGGTAGATGGTCCACCTTGTTTCATAAATCCAGTACCACGTCTTGCTCTCTCAGCACTGACTGAATTTGGTTTTCAGCGGTTCCAGCGATGGAAGCCGAGGTGCACAGCGAATGAGGGATTTAGACACTGTTAGGATGCAACGTGCGTGCCACGATAGGTTCGGCTGTGGCGCCCGCGTCTCGGACTTGACTCCGGAGTCTTCTGATATGATGTGCTGATCATGTAAGTATCGGGGGCTCTTAGTCCGCCGACGGGATTGTGATGTCCGGGGTAATTGACACACACGCTCTGGTGTTCGCAGGAGTGAAGCGAGCGAAGGGAGTAAAGTGGGTTAGAGAATTGGAACTTCCCGGGAATCACCGAAAAAACCCTGGGTCAGGGTCTGCCATGTGGGAAGAGATATTGACATGTGGGGCCATGCACTTTTGATCATGGAAGCCTTGCGCAGGAGCTGAGGTGAGGTGGTGTGTTGTGCTTTTCGCGGCGAGGCCACTTGCGTGCCATGGCCTTGGAATTTGGATGTTGATGAAATGAGTGATATTAACTAGAAGAGCAGGGATCTGAGGGACCGACGTTTAGCCCGATGTCTGGCCCCGGATTCTTGTTGAATTCCAATTTCGTATCGGCAGTTGCAGGAAGCCAACCTATTCTGCCCCCTGGAGCTCCTTCAAAAGCATGCAGCACGCTAGATTGGGGCATCCTTTACCATCTGCGGACGCATGATTCAATCTGTTCGAAGCAAAGCTGCAAGACATAAAGTTTCGGAAATTTGTTGTTTAGTTGACTTTTGTCAGGCGAAGCCCAAATTGGCCCCAGAGTGCACTTGATGCATGTAATTTGTACCACGCAACTACAAAGTTTATTGATAGATGGACACGAGTAAGAACTTCGGCTTCTTGGGTCCCATATACTCCGTTCCGAACTTCAAGCTATGGCGCAGCGCGAGAGTCGATTTGCCGGCCATGGCAAGATCGAGGAGGCAGCATCGGTGGGTATGGACTAGAACAGATGGAGGTTCAACCTCCGAGTGATTTACTCGTATGGTGGTTTGTGAGCCCCGGAACAATCACGACAACATGGCGTATATCAGGGCCAAATGGTATCTGCGTCGTCGATAAGAGCTAGACTAGCCCAGACCCTGGCCTTCACGAGGAAGATTCAAGAGAGAATATCTGCATTAAAGTGGTGATAATTTGCGAATTAATACAATGTTCGTGGACTGAGATCCGTACCAGCGCCGAGAACTCGGGGCCAAAGCTGGTTGCGATGTGCCATCTATGTGGAACGAGATTGGAGTTGGCACCAATGCGAAGTACTCTCGTGCTGTATCATTTGTCAATACGTGTAGTGCACCTGTACGGGCCCTTGAATGCAATTCTTGATAAATCTTGAATAGAAGATCTCGATTCTGCATGTTGAATTAGGGGGCGGTGGAGATGAATTCTCACCCATGGTAGGGTCACCACATGGGCACTGAGCAGCTGGATAGCTCGGGACCGATCAACGCCGCGAGGATACTTCTTCAATAGGAATGCGAATTTGATTGCTCACATGTTGAGAGTCGACACCTCAGGTCTATCAGAGTCTGTCAGGTGCTGTTGGTGGGGCGCCTTGAGTGGGGCCTGTCGATGCAGGTAGACCCGTATAGTCTAAAAAGAATGGTCGAAGGGTGAAGAGTAGAGGGTGAGGGTGAGGGTGAGGTGGCGTGGTGGGTGGTGGGTGGGAGGGGCAGGCACGCAGGGAGGGGAGGAACGCTCAAGCGAGCCACTCTCCGTGCAGCGAGAACCAGATTTAACGGTTGGTGCGAACCACAGCGAACCATGGTAAGTAACCACGCAAGACATGGCGGCGCACCGAATGAGGAAAAGAAGACGAACTCTCCTCCCTTCTTTCGGATGGATGCAAATCGTGGTAGCGTCGCCTGTCATGAGGACAAATCATTGTCTTAGGCGTGGCCCATGGCTTACACACGCTTATTGCTCCAAAGAAGTGACGACAGCACTCGACAAGATGAGGGGTTTCTGTACTTGTTGCCCCTCCCTCATAGGTGCGTTGGGGTGGGTTATAGTGCACTTGTTAAAGGAGCGCCCTAAACTTCGTGTTTGGTTTTATATTGAGAGTAGGGCCTTTCTCCGGAAACGTTGGCCGCGCCCAAACCCTCGCAGAAGGGCAATAAAGCATCTGACTCCGTCAAGGTCCGCTGAACGTTATTCGATCTATTTTGGAGGCGGTGGCACTCTGTCCGAGTCCGAATCCGCCAGAAATGTTGAATGCACTTTCATATGCAGCAGGTTGCGAGGCACGTTCCTTGTCCTGCGGCGAGTGCCATATTGAGGCTCAGTTAGCAACCAACGTTGGTGAGCTGGGTGGAGAGACGGGCGCGAGGTGCAGTGCACGAGGCTGTTGGCCTTTGATGAGGTTTCATATCAAGCACTGCGGCGTGGAGTCATGGGACCATTTGCCCTGGCGGATCTTCAATTTCCAGGATCGGGTATTTCCAAAGTCTTAATTCAACCTCATTACACGAGACGGCTGTTGGTCCGATGCGGCGGGGGTGGGCACAGTCTTACTTGCAAGTGCATGCTATGTAGGGTCTACAATGTAGACGTTGGTAGCAACGTTGATGTGGCGCGGCCGGTCGTACGGAGGGAGCCCTTTGGCAGGGGGCACGTAGGACAAACCAAAAGACCTGGGTTTTGGGTCACGGCACGTGCAAAAACGTGGAGTTGCAGCAGAACCATGCTAGCCTCAACGTGCTCATCGTATTGACAACACATTTTTAATAAAAGAATCGGACACCAGATACCGTAATCGTCGTGGTGGTCATGGTGTTCGTGGTGGGCAGACAACTCCAAAGGGCTGGCACACCGCAAATGGGGGCACCGCCTGCCAGATACGATATCTGCTCCAGGGGGCTAGCGAGAGGGTATCGACATCCCTCGCCCGTGATGAGACAAACGTAGCCGCGATTGGGTGATTACGGTTTGGGGGTTGCGCGAAGATGGGGGTACACTGTACATGTTGATGCAAAGCCCTGCCTGCGACGCCCACAGTAAACGCAGCACGTAGCAACAATTGATAACTGATAAGGGAAGGTGTCAGTCAATGATGCTGGGACAACTTTTTTTTGCGCGCGGTGAGATGGGATGGGGGTGGATGCGCTTTGGCGTTATAACGGAGTATTATTTTTAGGATGGTAGGAGATTATTCAATTAGCGGTGGCTTTCGGTGCGCCTGCTGCACACAGCTTCTAGTCGACGAGGGCTTATTGTCCTTTGCACGATGCTCATGCTCAGCATTAGTAGTGCCCGCAACACTTATCCATACCCATACCCATAAGCCATACCTATAGCCGTCATCCTATCCCGCATTCCGCGTAAACAGCCCAATCAGACCGATGCGGAGGCTTTGTTGGATGAAACTGGCAATTTGAGCGAATGCAGGGCGCCCACCGACCTGCAATCTGCTAACTGAGTGTAGAGGCGAGGTCGCTGTGATATGGCGCGGGCGTCACACAGTGTTTGCGCAAATGATGCTCCGGGCCGGTAGCCACAGGGCCCAGCTATGGCGATGGCGGCGGCAATGCGGTGCTTGTTCGCGGGTGATGGACAAAACGTGAATCATAGCCGGATTGGAAATAATATCTGCTGGTGGAGGGTAGTGGATGTTGGCTTCCGATGGACGATGGCGTCGGAGTCCATGTCATCTTTACGTCCCACGCAGTCCCTATCGTAAAACCGCCCCTTGTATGCCATAGATATCCAGGAGGACGAGCAGGCCAAACGTGGACGAGGCCGCGATCAACTAATCAAACATGATGCTGGTGTAGCCATGTGAGATTCGGATCGATCGGTGGCCCACGTTTCAGATGTGTCGTTGTTTAGCCAAAATGCGCGGCTCCAGGGCCGCTCCCAACGTCACGACGGCCGATTGGACGCATGTCGGGGAGGCTCGTCTGGCAGTGTTGGACTGCTGGATGGGTCACAACACCGACGACCTGGAACCTTTGGAGCCAGTACCGAGTCATCACCACCGCCGGCGTCTTTTTTTTTTGCAAGCGTCGTCGTGGATTAGTGGTAAGTGGTAAGTGGTGGCCAACTCGTGCAGGCCCACACAGGGGTGAGCAAGTGTGCAAGTGTGCAACTGGACAGGGAACCAGCCATCGGCCTGTAGGCATACCCATCGGCATTCAGACCAGATATCGCGACACCGACACCACCACCATGCAAACTTTTTGACCTTCCTTGAGTCGCAGGCCCTGAGAGGTCACCGTCGCAGTTGCGATGACAGCGAGATACTGAGGTCGGTGCGCTCGCGCGGCGTGGGATATCTTGGCTTGGCCCGCCATGACTCCAGCCTTTCTGTGTCTGGCTGTCACTCCACTCCCTCCTACCGATTGAGAGATGATGGAGGTCGCCGGCCAAAAAGAAAAATGCAAATCGCACAATGCCGCAGATAGGCCAATCGTTCCTCGCTGCGATGACCATCGCGACCGCGCTAGCCGGGCCCCTACGGCGTCCATCAGTGTGCTTTTGCAGCCTGGTGTGTCTGCGAGCGGGCCGTTTTGGGAGGGAAGGGGCTTTTTCACGGTTTACGCCTCAAGCTGCGGTATCTATCGACGAAGTACTCCGTTCTGCTATGGCCCATGGTGTCGTATAGCAGCGCTTTGGGCCCTGCTCCGACATTCCGCACGATGAGGCTATATTAGGATACTGTAAGAGAGGCAGCGGGCGGGCGCCGCCGAGCACTGGCACCTGGCTGGGACACTGGAAGCAACTGAGCACTGAGCACCGGGCACTGGGCACTGAGCGCCGGACACGCCCCCTCTCTATTCTGGCAGAATGGTTTACACAGACGCACATCCATACACTACCTCTGTACTACCATGACTACTACTCCATACTACCTGCTCCTGTACATAGCTCTTCGTACATACCCAGTAGTTTTGGCTTTGTAGGAGACATGGCCCGGTCTCTTTGCAGTGTGCAGGGCTGGCTTGAGCAACAACCACAAGCAGCGACGGCCCACGTGCGATTCATCCGGTATGCAGACAGCAGCCTTAGAACTGAAAGCACCAATTATCTATCATCCCGTCAGTCATCGTCGTGATCATGGTCATGGTCATGGTCATGGTCTTGATCCCTCAGCACAGCACAGCACAGTAGAAGCAGCAGTAGATAGAGCGCCCCCAATACCATCACCCATCCCCATGCCCAACGCCATATCCCCGTCGCTTTCAAGGAGTCCTGGACAAGTCCAGCGTGCTGCGAACGTCATGCATGCACGTCTCTCCTTAGCCACAGTGCCGGGTCGCTCGGTCGCTCGTTGGCTGCAGTGCAGAATGCAGACTGCAGACTGCAGACTGTGGTTTGCCTCTTCCACGCATTAACCGACCGACATATCTATCACGTACGACAATACGGCGCCGACCAGTGACATTGCGCCGCCGCCCGCTGTGTAACGGGCCTCTACTTTACAGAGCATGCAGAAAAAGGCGAAGCACAGTCTCGTCTCGTCTCGTTTCTCCATTCTCCATGACTGCTGGAAATGAAGCTGAGGCTTTTCAGGGCCTCGGTAGCGAAATGAACAAGTGTGGAGAAAGGACTGCGTTTTGCAGCCATCTGTCGCAGGATTCCCTTCTGCATAGGACGGCGTTTCTGTCTTGGTCGGCGGTATCCCTGCTCCTGCTTCGCACTCCATCATGGCTTCTTTCTCATCACTCACACACTCTCTCGTCACCTCAAGGCACTATCCGCGAGCCATGCCTAGCCCAATTTCACAATGGGCCCCCCTCCCCCCCTTCCCTTCTGCGTTTTCTCCATCTAGTCGTTGGTTACCCTGACCCTCGCTCTCAGACGTCACGACGCCCGCCGGAAACGGCTTGTCATTCGTGCGTTTTCCCTCTGACTTCAACCTCCCATCGAGCCCCCAGTCAGCCACCTGCCTCTGCTCAGTTCCCTTTGGGGCCGTCAACAGCATGAATCCCACCATACACAAGTCGTCCATGTCGACCGCAATCGTCCTGGAAATGGTCATGGCCGCTCACTCTATGGACGGGTCGCCCCTGTCCAAAGCCACGCTCCCCCAGTCGTCGTTCGCACGCACAGAGCCAGTCTAAATTAACCCACTTGTCTTTACGCTCGGCCCCATATGCCACCTGCAGCGTGCTCGCTGGCGGGCCCCTTACAGATGACCGTCTCGGAAGGAAAAAAAGAGTTTGGGGGGGTTTCGCGATGGCGCCAAAACCTCAGGCCCGATGTGGTTTCTCCTACGATGCCTCCCGCCCACGCCAAACTCCCTTGGCCAGCCTCTTACGCTGAGGCGCACCAGCGCTCCAACCTGTCACCGCGCCAGACCCGCCGGCTGGTGACAACCAGGCCAAGAGAGCCCGAGCAAGCAGACGGTGGGTGGAAGCTCTCCGAGGCGCGGAGGAGTGGACGTGCACGGTGCTTGATGGTGTGTGTGCCCTTCATCCATCCCGCACATCAGTTGGCTCCAGCGGCACACGCCAACAAGCAGGGTTCATTAGACCTCCTGCCAGACCGGCGCAAGATCGTCCTGTTGAAGCCAAGCCGCCAGGATGGTTGCTCAATCTTGTGGTGAATTGGGCGCTCCCAGCGCGACTGTTGTGGTCGTAGCGTGTGGTATCCTTCGCCACTTTTAATCATTCAGACACGCAGCCAAACAGCGTCTTGCAAAATTTCCATTTCCTGTCCCTAATTCTTTTCCTCTTTCTGCAAGCCTTTGCTTTTGGCTCCTCGCATTTGTTGATTGCGAATGCGCCTCCACCCACTCCACGGTGGGAGCAGATAGCTTACATAGGAACCTCTTTGCCGTAGCACAGGTGCCTCACCATCACCTGCTCTACCGCCCCCCTCCTCAATCATTGCTGGATCCGGTACCTCGCCATCTTCTGGCCCTAGCTGTCGGATTCCCACCTGCAGAGGTCCATTGCGCCTAATATCCCATGCCATGGTTGATCGTCCCCAATAATCGTCCCCGCCAGCAACTCCCGTCTGCACACAAGATCTAGTGCGGGCTCCAACGTTTGGGGACCCTTTGTACCTGAGTGTCCAGGTAAGCCGTGGCCTCGATCTCTTATCATTCACCACTTCAGACCCCATGGCCGGCTCTCCCTCTCCCACCTTTCTGTACTGACCCTCAACTATATAGCACCTTCCAATGCGCTGCCAGGCCGCAGGGGTGGATACTTGAGAAGCGCAACAGCATTGCGCCTCCTATGGCTGTAGGAGTGGAGCGTCGTGCCAGAAAAGCTGCTTCTAGACTAGACCAGGCATTGCTTTTACAGCCCGTTCAGAGTAACGCAATGTCCTACAACCCTTTGCCTCACCCCTCTGGAATCGGCCTCCCCGCGTCAGAAGATCCTTCCATTCACGGCTCCGAGCATCGTGTCGACCTTACTCCTACCATTCCTGGACAAGGCGCTGTTTCATCGCTTCACCATCACTCAAACAAGAAAAGAAGGCCCTCCAAAGGCAAAGTACCCGCGGAAATTCGAAGGTCAACTTCAACACCACACATGCGCAATCTAGCCCTTACCAGCTCGGGCGAGCTGTCGCCGACGGGTGACAAAAGACGGAACAAGTTGGGTTACCATCGAACTTCCGTAGCGTGCGGTAAGTTAGCTCTTGTGTCACAATGTAGGAGGTGAGATGGATCACTGACAGTCAACTCTTCAGGGCATTGCCGACGGCGCAAGATAAGATGTCTTCTCGCTCAGGATGATCCTCAAGGTCGTTGCGCCAACTGTATAAGATTGAAAAAGGAGTGCAACTTCTACCCAGTTGAGCAAAATCCCGAAAACCAGCGTTCTCAAAGTGGTTCAGGAAAGGAGACAAATGCCGGCGCACCTTCCTCGTCAACAACATCTTCACCCCGTCATGCGCCATCAGTAACTGGCGAGAAAATTGAAGAATTTCGGTCTCCATTTGTGGGGACTCCAAACGCCACATCAAGATATGGGATGCATCCTGATATGGAGGTTGACCCGCATCAAATGCCGCCTTCAAGTGGAAGTGAGTTTGTTCATAGCGGTTGTGCATATTCTGTCGCTAACAATAACAGTGCACATGCAACACCCTCCCTACGCGTACCCGCCAGCCATAGACACACAATGGCCAAACCCTGGGGTTCTCCCTTCGTCATCGGTGGCTGAAGACTCCCCATCTTCTTCCGGGTTTTGGCGGCCGTCCCCTTCGACTGCGAATTCTACGTATGGCAGCGAGTCCAATGTTTCGGGCGGGCGCACCCCCGCTACAATGAGTACGACTTCGAATATGTCTTATGGGGCTCCTCCTCATGAGAACCACGGCTGGGCGCAGCCAATCCCACCGCCAACGAGGTCCATGTCTTACGGGAATATAGAGGGCCTGCCACAGCACTACTCTAATCAAGGACTCGGTATTCAGCAGCCTGATTACACTCGTCGAACCTCACCTTATCCCTACCCGCCTTCAATAGACACGAATCCGACGACGATACATACAACCACTCTTGGAGGCACTACATCCGCACCACTTTCAGCACCAATTCTACCGAACCAACCATATGGTTACTCGCAGACGTGGAACCCCTACGGAGGAATGCAGGCTCCAGGACATGAGATGCCTATGCAAGGTCGGTCCATGAGCGCTCAATGGTATGGGGAGCCAGGTCAACTCGATCAAGTACAAGAGGAGGGTGGGCCACCAATGGCGTACGGTCATCCTGGAATGCAGCAATTTTACTCTGGGCCATGATAATCCCAACAAATCACCCGATCAAGCACGTTTCTGGAATCGATTCATTCATCACCTATTATATTTTCGGAGTTAATAGAGCGCTTTGGCGAATTGACGTTTTCTGCGGCATTCTCATGGGGAAATTATGGCAAGGCTGGCTTCATGGCGCTATCCTTCTACGATCGACGCAAGGCTCAGGATGGGATGGGCAACGGGACTACGGAATACGAAAAGTACTCAAATTCAGCTTTGGAGGAACTTGTGACTGGACTAATACCCGTTGCTGCACCACTGGAAGCTCTGAAATGTTTTCATTTGTCATTGAGAATAGCATTGCTCGACAAGCGACTCGGCTTGGCCGCGCGTTTCTTTTCGTTTACAACCTTTCACGAGTTCAGGATCTCTCACAGTTTTTGTCGACCTATAATTCAACTTCTTACCGGACCCCACGCAGTGGCACGTTCACAGAGGATTCCGTGTGTACGACTATGGTCCGATTGCACAACGCACATTTGGCGGTATTGTAAGAGTCGATGATACTCTTCTGTAAGATACCATGCGATATTCGCTCCAAGTACCCAATCAAATCTTTTACAGCTTACAGAATCAGATGAATATTGCTGATTGTAACGTGTTCGTTTTAGCGACTCTAACATGGTCGAATTGGTGTTCCGCTACTCTGCTCGTTTCACTTTATATCTCCTTTTATGCAAACGTAAAAGTCCATCCTGACCCTTGAAGAAGACATTATGCCACGTCCACTTTCTCTCTCGCGAACCCAGAATTGTCATCGCATTGCCTTCTCTGGAGTATGGCGCGACGGAAGAGGAAGCCGGTGCGCCTGGTGTCCGGGCTTGCATACTTACTCTTACAGGTTACGGCAAATCCTACCCCAAATTGCGCGGTCGCCTTAGGCTCAAGGGAGCGAAGGGCCATTCTCCGTGGAAGAATGAGGATAATGTTGGAGCTCACGACTGAACAAATGGGCAAACGTACAATTCACAAGTTACGCAGAATAACACCTAGGGCGACCGAATACGAGGACGACCGTTGAACCAGAACTCGAGCCCCCCCCAATTCCCCTCAAAGCCCCAGAAACCCACCGCCTCTACCCGCCTACGAGGAACGGAGCATCTACCGAAGTCGCAAGCTTTTTATCGCACTGCCGCCAAAACATAGTCTCCACCCCGCACTATGCCCCCATGAGCGCCCCGAAAATCCGTCCCTGAAGCTCCCATAGCACTCCGACCACCGGAGATCAGCAGCTGGCACTTGGAGTATTCTGTAACAAATGTACACTGTACAGAACTTTATTTCCATGGCCAGCCCCACCAGTCCATTCTTCGACTGGGCGGGCAACCCACCGATGAGGTACTGGTGAGGCCAGAGCGTTTGGGATTTGTAACCGGGATCGGTTAGGCCCGACGGGGAAAGGCGAAGGACTGAAGAGATGGTCTGGCTTCCCTCGGTAAGGTGGTCTGAATTTCAGGGCGGTGGAGATGGAGGACGAGGAACAGTAGCAGTAGCAGTAGCAGCAGCACATCAGGACGAGGGAAATGAAGGTGATGTGGTTACTCTGTCGTCTTGACTCGGTGGTACTCAGGTCGTTCCCAAAGCGGCAGGCCTAAGAGTAACTGGCAGAGGATTTGCTTCGGGCAGTGGAGACGAAATGCATGGAAGACGCACCTTGTCGGTCGACACGGTTCCTGGGTTGAAGGATCGGGGCGAACCAGGATGATCTCTGTCTTGGGAGGCCAAGTCGGCCAAGGAGCCAATGCGCCAAGTCTTGAACGCAGCAACATGCACTTGTCAAATATGCAAGTCAGAGTTCCCAGCACGGGGATATTCGTTCCCATTCCCATCGCGGCCTTTAGACGACTGGGGCTATACAAGGGTGGCAGCTTTCGAATTCGGGGGTGAGTGGCACTTGCGACTGCGCGACTACTGCTGGCACGAACGCCTACCAACGTCCATGGTCTATGTTACTGAGGTGTCCTGAGGTTGCCCTGAGGTGTCCCTGTGTCAGCTGTCACCGTCACTTGCATCGTCATATTATTGTCGCCATGAGTCCGAGCTCGAATTATGAATCGTTGAAACAAGATCAATCATCCTCTTTGCCAACAAAACCACGAACATGACAACAAAAGTACTCCCCGGTCGGAAAGCTGAATGCGATTGCGAGGTCACGTGCAGATAGCGCTAAACGACGTGCACTTGTCATCTGGCGATCTTCGTTGGGCACACATCATCTCGCCCTACATTTTTCTCTGTCTTTCTCTTCCTCCCCCCTCTAAAAAATGACCCTAACACACAATCGAATCCCCAAACCCAGGGCCCATCCGACCCCAACATACGATAACTAAGTCATGGTCACTGGCCGGTCTGCATCCTAGGTCCGGCTACCTTAGAGGGCCTCCACCCCATAACCGTTCCACGGCCGGGGCGCTGATGCTGGTGCTGGTGCTGGTGCGTCATGTCTAACGTTCGCCTGGCTTGCGCTTTAGAAGCACAAAGTTT
Source organism: Nigrograna mackinnonii (assembly GCA_001007845.1). Taxonomy (NCBI): domain Eukaryota; kingdom Fungi; phylum Ascomycota; class Dothideomycetes; order Pleosporales; family Nigrogranaceae; genus Nigrograna; species Nigrograna mackinnonii. Next base: position 167,063 of record JGVQ01000285.1, on the reverse strand, counting down.
TTCTTAGCTGGGCGCCACCATGTAAGGGTTGCATTCCATCAACAGTCACCTTCTTGATCCTGGAAGTCCTTCGTAAATATTTCATCTCTCTCCATGTCCACTGTTACCTTCGGAGAGAGCGAGCTTCATCTGCACGCCGAGGGGGTAGTTATTGTAAGGTCATCCTCAAAACGTCAATAGCCCGACACATCTCGATGACGCTTGTGTCTTGTCCCAGCAGCTTCCTTACATGGCCCGAGCAGAGTCCCATAGCCATGGAGTCCAGGAAGGGTAACCTCAACTGGAAAGGCTCGCGACGAGGGTTCAATCCGATTTGATGCCAATCGTTGGTTAACATTCATGACACATAAGAACCAGTCGACTGTCTCCAACTTAGTCCTCTCTCGGGTTCCGGATCGACAATGCCCTGCATGCATCGTAAAGCTTCGATCACGTACTACGCGAGGAGATGTACATTTTGTTGGCATCTTGCTAGCACAACACATAGATATGCAAAGCTGACCCCTAACGTTAGCAGCCTTGGGTAGAATTGGCGTGATGAGAGTCTCCGGAATATTACGGGCATTTCTTGCTCAGGTACATCCTGGCCTGCCATGCCATGTCGGTTCATTTCATATGAACGAACTAAAGCACAGTGCTAGCCGTTTCCTCACCAAACCATTACCTCGGGTCCATTCGGGAATATGCTGCCGGAACTTCTTCTTTCCCCTCACTACTCTTAGATAGGCTATTCTGCCCGTCGGTGATATCCAACAACTTGTTCTCAGGGGAACCCAAAGCGATCACAATCATGCATGCAGACTCGTTTGAGAAGACCATAATCCACGGGTTTAAGGGACCGACGAGCCAAAAAGGCGAATACCTGGTTATGCGTGCAACTTAGGCTTGACTTGGGATAGCCGGGGGAAGATAGTTGCCGGACGCTTTTCTTGATCGCCGACCTTAACATGCGCCTACGCAGACGTGAATAGGACAAAGATTGCGACTTGATGCAGATCTTCCGGGGACGAGAGTTTTTGGAAGCCCTTTTTTTCTCCTTGTGCTTGGAGAGCGGAGGAACAATATCTGGAGCGCGCGGCGTGGAGGCGCACCGACACTAGATTGTAGGCGACCAAGCTTAGCGGGTGTTTTCGGCCTACTTTACCATTCAATGATACGGACTCAAGCTTGTATACGTGGCTGCTGTGCGTGAGGCTAGTTTGAGTCGGCAGAGCCCAGCAAAGCAAGCAGCGAGATTGGGCTCGCACAACTAAATCTTATACCCCTTGTATGATGACGTTGACGAAGGCTTCGGGGTGCAGTGGTGTCGGAGAATAGTGCTTTGCTCCGCCCTCCATTCTCCTCTCTACTAGGCCTCATCGAGACCCGAGCAAGTTAATCCTTATCTCATGTACCTACGATGGGGGTTCTAGTTCCAGCTCGTAACTTCCTTAGATATTCCTCTTTATGGAGAAAGTTCGATTCGCGGTTTCTTGTATCCGCCAAGGTTCCCCAAGGGGGTATTTCTGGCTCCGAGAAAGCTCCCCTTGTCCCTCTTCCTGTCCTTGATGGATGGATGTCCCCGGGTATTGTATCGTCCGTACTTCCCTCCGTATCCCGGCATCGGCAACGTGTCCGTATCCATTACAGATCAGATTCGCAATTGCACAACCATGTATATCAAGACCTTGGAAATTATTGGCATCCGAGGTTATTATATCATATCAGCCCCCTAACGTTTATACAACTCTCCTACATATATGTAATATTTATGAAATTTTCGAGGCTGTGAACGCGGATCTTGTAGCTTGGCTTTCGGAAAAGCTAAGTGTTCATTATGTGAGTTGTTGTGGGATTGTCTTGGAGGGGATTGTGACGTTGGCTCTTGGTTGATACGGCCGATGCGGGATATCCGGGAGTCGGGGGGTAAACTACAGGGTGGCGGAGGCTTCGGATGATAGTTGGGCATGGCTGATTGGACCGGCGGGGGATCTGTCGAGGTTATGAGTCCTTGATACGTCCTGCTTCAATAATGGTTTGTGTAGGGGATATGTTGTGTGATGCCGGCTAAGGATTTTTCCGCATTTGACCTGGACAGTGAAATTATGCCACAGATCACAGTGGGTTTGAATACTTGAAACCATAAGACTGGCCTAATAGAAATGTAGGTGATTGGTTTTGCAGATGCTTTATAATCGCATAGGTTGTGTTGATTTTACTTTCTACAGATTGTAGGAGTTGGGTTCCTACGGAGTGTAAGATATGAAAGTAAAATCTATAGATGAACAAGTCCTTCAAAGGTAGGTTTGACCACACCCTACCAGGTGACAATGTTGTCCTATATAACATTTATTCCATTCATGAACATATCCGTCATCGCCTGAGAATCATCATGGTGTCCATGCACACCAGTCCTGCATTATTCGCGCCTGATTTCCCTCGACTCTCTCCAGCTCTTCCAAATCACGAGCGGTCTCGATCTCACACGCCTTGCGCTTCCTTTCTATCTTGGCCCGCAGATCGATTTTCTCCTGTTGGAATTCTGCGGCCTTTTGAAGACTTTGAAGTCGGCGAGTCATTGCCATTTCGTCTTCTTGCTGTGTCCCCTGGAGCTTTGCAACTTGATCTCGGAGTTCCGTGCACTCTTTCTTGAGTTGATCTCGCTCTTCCTCTAAACGGGTAACCGAACGCCGTGCATTTGCTATAGCAGCGGTCCTATTAAAGAGCGTCCTCGCCTGACCTTCGATTATCTTTTGCATTTCTTTCTTCTTTAGCTCCCATGCTGCCCTCTCACTTTCCAGGTCATTGAGCTGGTGGCGTTAGTTTGGGGTCAAATCACCATAGAAGTTGACGTACGGCTAGTTTGAATTTATCGACTGGGTCCATACTTTTTGAAGTGTTCCCGGGACGATTTGGTGGTGGAGGAATCTATTTCATGAGCTAAAGAGTTCTCAATGCCGCTCTAGCCTCAGGCTTACATTTCCCGTATGCTGAGCTATTCTTCCTGAAGATTTCATCTTTGGCTTGCTTGTTATATCTGATTGCAGAGATTGTTCCGTATGCAGGTGTAGAAATTTTGGATCTAACGAAGCCGTGGGGTAGATTTCGCGTCGGTTGGCCAGTGTAGGAATCGATAATTTGACGATAAGTGACGGCCGAGGATCAGGTGAAGTGGGCGTGCCAACCTGCTGTGAAGAAGATGACTGTGTAAGTGAGTGTTTCTTTACTACCGAACTAGAGCCCAGGTACCTTTGTAACCATCTGACGCGATTTCTTGACCATGGTTGAAGAGCTGGTTGTCTTCGGCGACGGCCAGGCTCACGTTCGGTTTTGAGGACTTTCACCTCGCGCGAGGTAGATACCAAGGAGTGAATAAAATCTTGGGGCCTCTTACGCGAAGTTAACTTCAGGTAAAGGCAAGTAGGTGAAGTCATCTTACCAAGGGCTAAAGGACATTATACAGGTGATGATGAAGGGCATTGCTATCAGACAATTACAGAACGCATCTTTCTATGCCGCTCTTTACGCTTTAGAGAAGATCATTCATAAAAATCTCTACAATAATCGTAATTTGTGCTACGGAAACATTCCAAGTACTCTTGTAAGCGAGATTTTCGCTTTGGTATTGCGTATACCACGACAACCCACATATATATTCTAAGAGGACAAAATTGAGAATCATCTTGAAATGGCATACTAATACTATAGACTCTGATTCCAACGCTTAGTGACAAATGGGGTGCTTGGTTTGAATAGCTTACTTCTTTTCCATCGCCTATGTTAGTACAACTCCACCGAAGCAAGATTACATTAAACCAGGTACTAGAAGAGGCAATCTTGGTCCTTGCTCTTCATCACTTCTTCATCGATATGAAGTCACCAAATTGCCGAAAGTGTTGTCAATCATTCTTACAGACTGGAAGCAATACTCTGCAATATAGTTATGCTCACGATGAACAAGTGTACAATCAGTCTATCGACATATCATGTTGTGTAAATTCACTTTAACTTCATAACGAAGTATTCGGCAATAACAAAACGCATTAAAGCATTATTTCGAAATATGGCAATAAGACGAATGGCCAAATTTACCTAGAATTGCCTTCTAAGTGAGCCGAGCACAATTGTGGACGAATAGGGTACGGGCAGTTTTGAACCTAGAGAGTCACAATTCGGATGACATTTCGTTTTGATAGCACTATGATGATATGATGGCCCTTTACTGGACGGTTTATCATATCCGCTATCTCCATATACTTCTTCCAACAGACCAATCAAACACAATCACAACTTGGGTCCAAGTAATGATTCATAAAAGTCGTTCAATCAAAGAACACTGAGCATATTCCTTCAGATATATTGAGTGTGCTTCAATAGTGCGGATTACCCGCGTAATCTATAAGGACGTGATAAAGTATTGTAGATTTTGCCTACACTCGAGTCTCGTTTTGGTATCAGTATCAAATTACGCAACTCAAGTCGCACAGTCGCGGAACATACGGAAAAGATCATCGAATGGAGCCTACATGAAGTCAAAGCTTATATGTTGGTTACGCATTCGTCATAAGTTACTTCGAGAATGTATGATGTAAAGTGTCATTTTATTTTGTAAGTGTTGCACTGATTTAAAGGTTGAGAAGAAGTCGACAAAGTATTTTAAGAGATGTGGAACAAATTATACTTTTGGTCTTGAATACTGATCGATTTAGCGAATTCAAACATCTGGAAGTGGTTATGTGGATTCGCGGTCCATAGCTGTCTGTCAGCCTTCTGTTTCCCGATTCTAGTTCCATGGATTTTAATATATTAGATTTTATATCGCATCTGAGCCATTTTCCCAATACATAAGCTAAAGTATAGTGACATTTACGTGCAACAAATCATGTACACTTACAACAAACATGGTACCCGATCCATGACCTAACGGAGACGTACGCCAGATACCTGTTCTCACCGGAACTACAAATCTTAGTCATTTGCGGACCGACATGAAAGGCTTCTACTATGTATCTATCGGCTCTATATCACTTGAGAGACTAGAAAGAACATGAAGAAGATGAAAGGCTGAATTTCAAATGTCAGATTCTCACGTGTATCAAGTATGTCTAACGAAAATTATCAGAACACACTACGCCAACAATTCGTTGAACTTGTTAATATTCTTCGATTGAGTCTTCTGCTCTCTTGAAGTCATGGGCCTGACATAAGGGATGTCTCGGTCAGTCTGACATCTAAATATTGACTTTGATATCAGGAACTGATGATGTGAAACAATAGACAAGGCACAAATATGTCATTAGATGTGCATTCAATACGGGTTACTCGAGGAAAATAGCAAGAGAAAAGCATGTAAACATATAGGAACACTGGCTGACGAGAACCGTAAGTTAAAACTTATATTTATTGGGCTATGGCTAACTTATGGCTATATTACTTGGTTACTTCTGTTTGATGCACTATATGTAACCGGATTGGACACGAAGTGGATTCATGGTGAATAAAAGAGTATTATAGCACTGCTCTGTATCTATTGATATACAACACCCTCCCAAGACTCACAGTCATTATAAACACCATTTTGTCTTCAGTAAGGACGATTTCTTCGAACCAGATGATAAAAAAAAGAAAAGAACGGACATTATTTAGAAGTACTATTATAAACCAACGCTGTCTACTGCGAACAAACTGGTACAGTGATGGCATAGCGCCTCAATACTTTTCTTCCGGTTATCATGGCAGACGTTTCTGCGTTAGGGGCAATCCCACGACATGAATAACCAAGATATGCAAAAGCATCTATGCTTAAAGTAAGGCTTCGGTCTACGAATATAGGACCCACTTACAATTCATATAAATAGAACGATCTAAGATGACCATGACGTAGACTGTATCGAGGATCATGAATGATTGACGGGAGAGCTCATTTGAAGCCGTTGGGCTTGACTTGATGTGCTGTTCAGATGTCGTCCCCTTATTTCCACCGCCCACTAAAAACTGCAATCTTCCTTCAATTCTCGATTGCTTTCCATAATAAACCTACGCTGGTCCGAGGCATCCAACCGAAACTCCCATAGCTCCAGAATCCCGGGACTATCTCAACTTTGTGCCCCCCTTCAGAGTGCATGATCGATCTGATGCTAGTTTTCGAGCAAACCTCATCCATTGTCCTATTAGCTTAGATATTTATCAATTTCGTTCCGATCTGATATTCTAATTGCTCCTTGCTGTTAGAAATTGGGTTTTTGTTCATGGCGAATTCGCTACTATGCGAGGTTGGCTATGAGTTATTTTCTAGATCGACTTATCCTTTCGCGGCGCGTTGGATTTGGGATGACGAGGGTATACCGAATACGTCTCAGACTTTACTAAGACTCGTGCTCTAAGACTTTCTGAACAAGAGGCTGAGTAGTTGGGATCCGGGTAGAAGCATTGGAGAGGACTGGAACTGGATTATGAAGACTGTGAAAAGCTTCAGGGAAGAAGATAGGCCGGGTCGTAATTCGTACAGTGTTTACGAACAACACCTCTCACCATCTTGCCTCACCAGTTTCCCTCGCCAATTTCTTTGTCAGATATACGAATCCATGGGATTATATTCTTTGAGATAGGAACCGTGACACGGAGTAATTTAGATATGGCCGGTCGTCAGAGATAACCCCCTAAAACTGTGTATACGAATAAAAGATGAACCCCGTCCTCACCCCCCTCTGCGTCTTCTCCCCCCTCTGCGTCTTCTCATCTGTACCCTTTTTAACATGCACAAATAGAAGCGACCCATCTACCGCTCCATCCCAAGTGGATTGCAAACAGATCGACCTCAGGATCCATCAACGAGCCCAGGAGAGCTCACAGACACGTGATCCCACATAACCCTCCAGGACTCCCTACAAACCTTGGAAACTATTGATACGCATTCAACCACGCGCCATTCCATCCCTCCACGAACACCCTACACCTACCTTCAAACCAAGCACCCACACCACCAATCCTCAACGATAGAAGGTCCCTACGTCTGACGCTACAATGACGATATGCCGGAATCCCCGCGCAACGATGGGCGTCGATCATCAAAGGTATGGATGGAGGACTGCATCAAAAAGATCAAGATCATCTGCATGCCGGATGACGAAAACCAAAAAACGGCTTTTTCGCTTGCTTTCGTTTCGTTCGGTTCGCTAGCTAGAAATGCATACCCCACCGAGCGAGAGCGGCAATTACAAGGACAGTGACAATCCCCCCCTGTAGGTAGGTAGGTGTAGGTAGGTAGGTATGCTTGTACGAAGGAGAAATGTGAACATGATGATTGTGGGATGGGGAATTGGGAATTGGGAATAGTTATTCAGTAAAGGTTGGTGTGAATCATGAATTCGCGGTTGGAGTGATTCATTATACATAATTATGTATCTGCCGAGATGTGTTGTACTTATCGAGGTTTTTATGTTCAAACCCGCCTGAGAGCGCGAAAGGGTAGGGTAGGGTAGGGTAAGGGTCAAGTCAAGTCAAGTCAAGGTGACAGGGACAAGGCGATTTGGGGTTACATAGATACCCACATAGAACACACGGTGACACGCAGGGCACTGGCCGTGGCCGTGGCCGATGACCCCTCGTCATTTCTTCCTTCTCAACCAAGATTGAGGAAAAGTGGAGTCGAGCGCGTCGAGAAAAGCGTGTGACGCTACAATACCCTGTGCACCAGGTAGATCAAAAGTCTAATAAGAGAGACTGGGGCATCACGCTCGCGCAGCCCCCCAGCCTCCCAGCCTCCCAATCCATCCAGAAACGACATTTCGCAAATGCAAATGGGCTTGTAGCTATGTGTATTTACTTACCTGCAGTGTAGATCTAGGACAGCCAGAAGCCCGCACGTCTGCCAATCCATCTGTCACATCCACATCTACCAGAACTGCACTGTACTGAAATCCCACCACCAAGTCACGACGGAGAAACATGTCATGCACACACCTACATGTAAGCGTGCCAATCCCGAGCGGGGACAACAGCCCAAAAAAGTCGAAAAGGCAGATGGCAGAGTTAACCCACGCGGGGTCCGATCGGCGGGCTGCGGCGGCGGCGCGGGTGCTGGCGGGTTCGCGGATGGTGGCAGGCAGGGCAGGGCAGAGCAGGGGAAGGATTGGGGGGTGGAGTGCGCCTCCAAAAAGTCACCAACCTTGATACTGAGTAATAGTCTGCGAGCTGCATGTACTTACAGAATACAGATTGGATGCTGCTGTCTATTTTGTTACTTCGCAATTCCAGTCCAGGGAGAGAGGGGGCAAAAGAGAGAGTGTGTGGACAGACCGCAGGGCGCATGCATCCATCCGCCTGAAGGTCCACTAGCCATCCCATGCCCCATGCCCACCATGCATCGGAAGAAGACAGGAAGAAGAAAAGGCAGAGATCCTTACATACAGTGGGCGATGCGAAAGGGGACGAAAAGGGATAAGCCACGGAACGGAACCAGGAGCATGTTCCAAATTACGGGCTTGCGAGACGAGACGTTTATTGCGGTATATGAAGGTGCGACGCTCCTTTCCCCGGAAGCAAACAGATTGCCTCGCCCACCTCCCAGTATCCGCATATTGAGGGTTGGCTCGCGCCCTGTTCACATTCTACCTCTGCCTCTTGCGGGCGGGGATGGTAAGAAAGGGACTTGCTAGGAAGGGTTGATTGGGAATGGGGATGGGAGGGGGAGGGGGAGGGGGGGGGACAAGCAGGCAGGACAAGCATTCTAGCGGCAGTGTCACCTTTGTTCGGATGTACTGTACACAGTTATGTATGAGGCGTGACTAGCTGGAGCAACGTCTGGATGGCTGGCTGGCTGGCTGGGTGCGTTGACTTGAGAGCAACGTGATCCCTGGTCCGTCATCGCCCCCGGTACCGAAATCTTGGGAGGTGCATCTGCATCTGCGTCTGGCTAAATAAAAAGAAGGGCTACAGCGGTAGCGGTGGGCGGCGCACAAGTGTGTGAGACGTGGAATTTGTGTGTAGCAGCCCGGCGAGAACTAATGCCGTAAGCGTAGCCAGTCTCTACATATACCTCCCTCCCTAGCATGGCCGTTCTCATTGATAGACGGAGGGGTTCGTTCGTTCGTGTTGGCGGCTAGCCGTGGCCTGGCCTGGCACCCTGCGTGTTTGGTTTGGGTGTGGATACGAGGTGGCTGGCGGCACAGCAGAGCAGCCACTGAAGCGTGCGGCAGGAGGCCATTAAATTCCAGCAATTCATACGATGACTGTATTGGCGGAGTCTTGGATTCCTGGAGTCCTGAGTAGCGACTCAACAATCATGGCACTGTTGGATTCTCCGAAGACGAGCATCCATGCCCGGCAGCGGCCGTGCCACATCCGTCAGTGCAGGTCCAGTGCCAGTGCCTCAGGCACGCTCCAAGATCCGTAGGTCGTCTTCAGGGCTCTTCTCCGGGTCTGCATCTACTCTGTACTTACAGAGTATACTTCGTATACCTGGTGACTGACTACTACTACAATGTCATTATTGTCAAGACCACCATCTATTATATGCAGAATATTAGGGTGGTTCCCGTCGTCGCGCGCAGGAATATGGTCTTTGATCGCCACCCGGTGTGAAATGGGCTCTGCATTCTGTGCTGGCGACGTCCCATGTGCAATGACGGAGACAAAAGGAGCGGCAGCGTTACCTGTTCGCAAGGCAACGGTTGTGGATTCTCGTGCAACTTCAACCTCAGCCCTGGCTTGGCGGCGGCCCATGGCGAGGCACATGCTCGAATTCAATGTATGAGTAAGGTTAAATCGGGCAAATCACCTCGCGTGGAGGATCATTAAAGATCTGATCAATGTCATCCCCATGACGATTCAAAACTGTGCCGTTCAACCCTCCAAAAATACGATGATTATTTCGCCGGCGCCTGCGCACAGCTCGGAAGCGTTTCAGGCACTCGGCGGACTCCAACATAAGCGACAATCGAAATGGTAGTGGTGGGTATTTCATTCAACAAGCGATCCGGTTTCCATTACGCAGATTTCGCATGAAGCATCACGGTCGGGCCGCGCACCCCATAGCGGTCGCCCTGGCGTGAACCGTGTTTCTCACCGGCGGTGCAGTTTCAAGGAGTGGAGGTGGGAACGGGGAACAATTGGCGGTCTAGAGGTAGACATGTGCGATCAAGCTACGGAGTACCATCGTCCAGTTCACGGGGCGTGGGCGTGGTTTAAAGGACTTTGTTGTGTGAGTTGTAATTGGTGAGCTGGGAGAGGTGTCATCCGAAACACTGTTACTGTGTATTATTATTTATTATTGCGCTCGCTTGTCGGCAGTTCCGCTTCTTTGATGACGCGCAGGGCTCGCCCGCTCGCTCGCACCCCTGGATCCACTCGACGCTGTGGCGCTCCCTCAGCCATCCATCCAAATCGTTTCACGTGGCTGGAGAATTGAGGAAGGGCCCGGTGGGAACTCCCAAACGCCCGAAATGGCGTGTGGAGGGTTCTAGCGGCGGCCGGGTCGTGGCAGGCTTTTCCCTCCATGGTCGCGCAAAACCCCCCCAAACTCCAACATCCACCGACCGGCAGCAAACCCCCTCCCCCCGAGTCATGGCCAGATGCGGCAATCGACGTGCGCCTCGCATGCCTCGCAGCACCTCTCAGACAGGCACCACACATGCGCCGCGCTGAAACGAGAGCAGTCCACACGCTTCGTCGTTGGTTGGGCGGGTGACGGCAGCAACCAGCAGTGCAGCAGCAGCAGTAGCAGCAACAGCAGAAGACAAGAGGGCCAGCGAAACCAATCATCCAGTCCAGGCCCGCGCTCAGAGCGTGTGCGTGCAGAGCTGCAGCGACGACGGGTCTGACCCGACAAAGGACCCCAGGGGCCAGGTACATCGATACATATCCGCGAGTAGGATCAAGTAGGTGGCCGCACTCAGAGACAGCTTCTGGGCGCTCACCGGGGCATTGCTGGTGGTGTATGCTTGGGGGGTCCAAGTCCTCTTGCGCAGCACAGGCCAAAGACACACACACATATTCCCACCTTTCCTTCGTCCCCGGCTGCATGCTTATGCGCCCACAAATCACCGGCTCTTGTCAGATTGCAACAGACGGGCAGGGGTGGCACTTTGCAGAAGGCGGCGTGTGACACGAGCTTTTCTGCCGACGCGGGAGCGGAGAGACATTGTCGTCACAGGATGGGCGCACGCCCAGGCAAGCTAAGAAGGCGGCCGGAAGCTTGGGGCCATGTGTGGAGAGACGTGTGCTGCAGATCTGGTCCATCGTGAAGCCCGTCCCCCGGCCAAAAAACCCCTGCCCCGTCCTGGCGTCCTGGCGTTCTGGCGTCTCCTGGCGTTCTGGCTGGCGTCGCTCTCTGTCGCTGTGAGAGAGCGCCAGAGAGCCCACAGCATCCACAGCATCCACAGCATCCACAGCATCCACCGTGTGCGCTGTGTGTCCGTCTGTGTACTGCCACCGCTCCCCACCTTTGTGCTCATTGTGCCCACCACTCCCTCGTGCGTCGAGTCGCCGCTTGCCTTGCACCCACTAACTGCTGAGGTCGCTGCTGTGTGCCTGTGCATGTGTGCCTGTCTGTGTCTATGTCTATGTGCTTCGCGCCTCACCGTCTATAGTGGGCAGCGTCCTTGTCCGTCGCTGTGCAACTCTGCCGTATATCCAGGGTGCTTGTAACAGCAGGTGGACACGGCATCGCGCGCTTGCTGCTGCTGCTGTTGAGCAACAGCAGTGAGCCGCGCCAAACATTTCAGTGTGGTGGATGGTCTGGCCGAGGCGTTCCCCTTTTCTTACCAGTAGTAATAGCAGTACCCGTACCTAGCAGGAGTAGCAACGAGCCGACGGGAATTAATAGCTGGCTATATAGCACAGAGCGCGCGTTCCCCAGCCTACCCTATATATGTATGCATCATGGGGGGGGCAGGCCCTTCTATCGGCCGTCGTGCCTGCTTGTGTCGTGTCGTGTGTCCGTCTCTGTCTCCCAGTGTGCTTAAAGAGTACGTGCGTGCCTGCGGGTGTGGAGTGGCTCTGTCAGCGAAGCACAAGTCGAGCAAGGCCAGGCTGGCGGGCGGGAGCTGAAGCGATCTGCCCCGTAGGGCTTCCCTGGATCTGACTGGCTCCGACACGTTATCTCAGCCTCTCAGCTTAATGAGGCCCCGCAGGATGATCAACCAGTCTTCTGACGGAGAACATCAATGCCTGGGTCCGACCTTCTGGGCTGCGTCCCCCCAAGCGCAGGCTCTCATTTCTTATTTATGCGGAGACGGCCGGCTCGCTCATGGAGGGCACCAAGCTCTCCAAGGGCTCAGGCTCAGGGCAAATAATGGGATGGGTGCGTGAGCGGGGGGCAGCAAGGCGAGCTAGCATTATTTGGACGGTGATCATAAGACAAGCATGCACCGTGGGCGGATCGAACAGGAGAATTTGGATGAATGCGAGATGCAAATCCACGCCTGGCGGTCCGTTGAGGAGTGCAGTCGTGGTGCACACCCACACAGCGACACGGCGTGCCTGGACACGGCGGCTGCGTCGCCGGCAAGGCAAGGCAAAGGCAAGGCATGGCAGCGGCAGGGCAGGTCGGCCAGAGGGCTCCCTTGACCTGGGCAAACAAATTCCTCGTGACGAGCCGATATGAGGGACCCGTTCGCCTGCCCTGGCGGATGGACGTGGACGTGGACGTGGACGTGAACATGAACATGAACATGCCGACGGGCGTGATGATGGAGATGGCCCTATGACGGTGGAGCATCACCTCTGGGTCCTGATGAGGCGATTGCTCAGTAGCGCACAGGGCTGGGGGGTTTTAACACGAGCCAGAATCCGGGCGCACAGCCGAAAACAGTTACTCGATTGTGGCCGCCGCCGTGGAGCCGTGGAAATCGCCTGTATTTCTTCTTTTTTCGGTGACAGCACCCCCGTCCACGGGTCTCTGGTCCGGCATCCAACGATTAGAGTTTGGTGAGGCTGGCCGAGCAGTGTTGTTCGGGACCCGCAGCAGCGTGTTTCAAAGGCGCCCTCCGCCCGCTAGAACGCTGCGACAGATGGGAGGGCGGGATGGCTGGGGGTGCAGCATTTGATGGGATGATGGATGGGGGCATGTTGGAGTGATGGATTGATGGATTGATGGATTTGGCAGTCAGCCATTTTGCAAAAGTACATGACATAGTGCTGGGCGTGGGTAGCCAGGCAGGCACGAGTGTGTGGGCATGGGCATGAACATGGGACATGGTAGAAAAATGGTAGCAGGCAGGTGAGCCGGCAGCGGTAGTGGCAGCGGTGGGCAAGCCGCCAACAATGACAAGGCAAGGAGGGGAGGGCAGCAACGCGCGCGGGCGCAGGCGCGTACGGTGGTGGTGGTGGGTGGTGGAAGAAGAGGTGGTGGTGGTGATGGGTTGTCTTGCACCCCAATTTGCTGTAGTCTACTGTATCGGCGGCGGGCGCACAAACCAGGACCAAGACTGTGTGGCGTGCGCTAAAAAGTGTGGGCTCTTCGCTTCTTTCCTTCCTGCTGGCTTGGGCTTTGGAGAGATCCTTGGTAACCAGAGACCAGGGGGCCCTGGCTCGGCGCACCAGCATCAACGCTCCGCTGTACTCACTAGCAGTTGACCCCCCAAAACAATATCTCACCTAACCCAAGTACTCGCGCCCAGCGCTCGCTCCAGTCGCCCTCGCCGGCGGGCTGCTCCCCTTCTCCCCTTCCTCCTCATCTTCCCACCCGCTCCACGCTCCACTCCGTCTCCTACCACCCAGCCCTCTTGTCCCCCAGTCTTCACGACTCTTCGCCTTTGCCATCATCGGTCCCATCACCCCCAATCTCTGCGCCCGCCCGGACGCTTCCCAACCATCTCCTCTCCACACCACCCATCCGACCCCGTTTGCTCGGTGCGCCTCGTTGGTGCTGGACCGGAGGAAGGCTGTGGATATACCAAGGGTGATCTAGATTTGATCAATGTAAGTCCCTGCGACGCGTCTGGTGGTGGCAATCACACCCTCTACCATCTGAACGCGCGACATCTCCAGACCTCGTTACTGACTGATATGAACCATAGTTCTCGTTGGCCATTTCGGCGACTCAACTGCGGTTCGCGGCCGGCTTGTCCACACCAGGCTTCCGGCCACATTTCGACGACGCAATACATATATTCTTGCCTCGTCCGCACCCAGAGGACAGCCCACCGATATGGCGAGCCACCAACAACCTTCTCCAACTGCGGGTATCCCTCCCCATCATGGCGCTCCTCACCCAGCCCACCAGGTCAATGGCCATCCTCCGCAGTTGAACCAGCCAAAGACTCCTGCGCAGTATCTCGCACAACTCACCGAGTCGGTATGGAATCAAATGGGTACGTATCAATCACAGCAAAAGCTTCAGCGTGTGCCATTGGACTAGAACTGACGCGTCGCAGGTTCGCTCTCAGAGCAGATGAACGATTTGGATGGCGCTGTTCAATGCTATGAACAGGCGTTGAAGTACAACTCGTGGTCTGTTCCTGCCATGCAAGGTATCGCTTGTATTCTACGCACAAAGGACCACTTCCCTCAGGCTGTAGAATACTTGCGAACGATCCTGAAGGTCGACCCAGCTAATGGCGAGGTTTGGGGCAGCCTAGGTAGGCCCACTCATATTACTTGATTTTGAGATTGCATGACTTATTCCACGCTAGGACACTGCTATCTGATGATGGATGACTTGCAACAGGCATATTCTGCCTATCAGCAAGCCTTGTATCATCTCTCTGATCCAAAGGTATATATTCCACTAGCACTCACATGGACGCCCAGAGTTTATTGACTCTATCTTCAGGAGCCGAAGCTTTGGTATGGCATTGGCATACTATATGACCGTTACGGCTCTCTTGAGCATGCTGAGGAGGCTTTCTCTCAGGTCATGAGAATGGAACCTAATTTCGAGAAGGCCAACGAGATCTATTTCCGTCTCGGCATAATATACAAGCAGCAACAAAAGTTCAATCAAAGCTTGGATGTGAGTCAAGTGATCGAAGCCGATCTATATCGGTACTAACGTATATACAGTGCTTCAAGTATATCGTACAAAACCCTCCTCGCCCGCTTACCGAGGAAGATATTTGGTTCCAGATCGGCCACGTCTACGAGCAGCAGAAAGAGGTAAGTCATTGATCTATGTGTGTTACTCACAGCGCTGATCAGTGTTGTGCAGTTCGACGCAGCAAAGAGCGCGTATCGTCGTGTTCTTGAGCGTGACCCCAACCATGCTAAGGTCCTGCAACAGCTCGGCTGGTTGCACCACCAGCAGAGCCAGAACTACGCTAGTCAAGAACAGGCTATTGAATACCTGGAGAAATCAGTGGCTTCTGGTAAGTGTGGTGTTGCTATTATCGGGTCATGTGCACTGTACTGATTGCTTTTTCTAGACCAAAATGATGCACAAAGCTGGTATCTTTTGGGACGATGCTACATGTCACAGCAGAAATATCCAAAAGCCTATGAAGCCTACCAGCAAGCCGTGTATCGTGACGGCCGCAACCCGACATTCTGGTGCTCCATTGGTGTACTTTACTATCAGATCAATCAGTATCGGGATGCTCTGGACGCCTACTCCCGTGCGATTAGACTTAATCCAAACATCTCAGAGGTCTGGTATGACCTCGGCACCTTGGTATGTTAACCCTTGGGAATTTCAATATGTGCATCATCTGACTGTAGAACAGTACGAGTCTTGCAATAATCAGACAGCGGATGCTCTTGACGCCTACCAACGAGCCGCAGATCTCGACCCCACAAATGTGCACATCAAGGCTCGATTACAGCTATTGCAGAGTGGCCAAACCTCTATTGGAGTCCCCAACCAAGGCGCTGCCCCTGTTCCGCAGGATGTTCATCCTCAAGCGTATCAGCCCGCCGCTCTCCATGGTCCAGCTGCCCCTCAGTGGGGTGCTCCACAGCCCCAGCAACCGCCTCAAGCTCCCGCACCACCTTCCCTGGGAGCTGCATCCGAATGGAATCGGCCTTTGGCTCAGATCCGTGACCCGGGTCTTCCACCTCAGCAGCTTAATCCTTATGACCAGCGCGAAAGCATTCGTCCTCCTACTCAGCATGCTCCTCAGCGACCGGCTAGCCCTAGACAAGAGTCCATGAGGCCTTACCAGGAGCCCCCTCGACCTCCTACTAATGGTCCCGGCCCTGGCGGACCATCTCATCCTCCGGGACCACCTGCTCCCCCCGGCCCAGGCCCCATGCGACGTAATCTTTCGCCATCGCCCAAGACTCACAACGTTGCCCCGAGCCCATATCATGGCGCGCCTTCTCAAGCACCACCCCAAGGCACACCCTCTCAGACGCCACTACCACCTCCACAACAGCAGCAGCAGCCCCCTAACCGCATCTCGAACCCCAACTATGGCCCCCACGCTGCCAATGTCCCTCCACCACCCCCACCACCGCCAACTGGGCTCAATGGTCCTTCCAGTCAGGGGTCTCTTCCTCCGTATGGTCGTATGGGAAGCCCATTGCCTGAAGTGCGACCTATCGTGGAGAACCGAGCAGGCTCCCCTCGCAACGGGTACCAAGGCCCATATCATCACCCTGATTCAGCTTCTGGCGGTGGCATTGCCGGTGGTGCTCCACCTCCAGCTTCTGCTCTTGCCGCTGCAGAAGCCGCCGCTCGTGAACGTGAAGACCGTCCACCGACCGCCCCGCCAAAACGCATGTGGGAGGACAGCGACCATGGGCATCCGAAACCTACCAATGATGAGAAACGGCAAAAGCTTGAGGAACCCCATAGCCGACGCCCATCACCACCTCCTCACCGGATGTCGTCCCCACAGGTTCCTCGACATAGCCCGCAAGATGCTCCTGATGCTCGCCGCTTCAACGACGGATACCATCCATCCGAGGCTGCACACCACCCTCCTGGTCCCCCAACCTTACCGCCAATGAATGCATCTCAGCCATCATTGCCCCGTATGTCTGAAACCCCAAAGCAGGAGCGCCCTCCTGAGCACCACGAGCCTGCAGCACGTCACATGGATGTTGATGAAAACTACGATGACGAGGGCGAGGATACCAAGCCCAATGTGCCAAAGTCAGAGCGTGGCAGCCCGCGTAACGCTCCAACCAATGGACTCACGCATGCCCCTACACCAGTCGAGCAAAAGTCCTAAGCGTCAAGAAGCTTCTGATGTTATTGTCACAGTACACTGCCCATATTCAATGAAAGGGCCATTGCATAGTTATGGATGGGAGGAAAAGCGAGTGATGATGCAATACAAATCGAACAGGCGAAAGTAGCGAAGGGAAATAAGCTGGCCTCGGGCCGGAAATTTCATGGGTAGTACAAGGATTTCTTTTGTCTTTTGTCTGCTGATGATCCTTTTCTATTCCTTTTCGTTCCCGGGCAACAATTTGTTGGCTTAGTAACTCGGGACACGATACATACCCATTTCTTTCATTCAGTCGGATCCAGATCTTGGTTTCATCTGGCGTAGTCATGCGAATGGGGGATCGTCCAGGCGGCCCTGATGCGGATTTTGGTAAGATGGGAGAAGAGCGTCTAGAAGTTCTCGGGATGAGATGATATCCAACGTGTCCCGGGTTTATTTCTACATTTCTAGTTGGTTATGTTGATAGTCGGCTGCTAGTAAGATTACATCAATGTGAATGTCTGATTTCTAATTAAGAGAGCTTTCCTTTGATCAGATGTGCCTGTGAGTGATGATGCACTTCAACCCGGTTAAGATAGTATCATTATTTCGCTCTAGATGCCGTGTCATACATCACGAATCTTAAAGTCACTGCATCAAGAGTGATTTTTATTCCCTCTACAAATTGCACATGACAAGACTGGACTTTGACGCGGGACGGGAAGGCGCTTGGCCGCGGCAAGGTCGCGTGGGCGGCATGCCACGCTCTCCAAGCCGTACCTACGCCGCCGACGCGCGCCACACAATCAATCAAGCTGCACGTTGCGTCATTACGAGGTCTTGCATCCCACCTTACTTACCTACGCAAAGCAAACCCAACGCCATGCGCTCAACTCTACAACGATCTACAACATCAACAACAATACAACTCTCACCACCGCGCAACATCTCGAGATCACGATTCGCGATAAAATCGCAACCTAACATATACCCACGAGAACCGCCGAGCCCACTCCTCCGCATCCATCGCGACTTTCCTCGTACCCTTACCGTCACCCCATCCTCGCACGCGCATTTCCATACCTCATCAACGATCAGAAGAAGTAGCAGGATGTCCTCAGACGCAGATTACGCCGCGTTCCTCGATAAGGCGAATCAGTCGACTGGCGGAGGCTCGGAGGCAACGGCGCAGTCCTCATCGTCTGTGAAGACTAAGAGTGTGAATACGGCTGTGCCTAAGGTGTTGGAGGGTGTTGAGGAGTACTATGTCTCTGAGGCTGATGAGCCGTTCGAGATTGTTAGTTTGGAGGGCGGGGGGAAGGGGAAGGGTGTTGATGCTGGTTCGTTCTGTCCCTTGTTTACTTCGCTTCTTGAGTCTTGTTTCTTTCTTCTCTCGTTGGGGGTTCTTTTTTGGGATTATATGGGAGGGAGGCTTTGCTGCGAGATCATCGCCCGTGCCCGTGCCTGTGCCCGTGCCTGTGGTTTCTCTTCTCGTCCTTGTTCTGCAAAATTGCTTGGGATGACGAGGCTGATATGATATAACATTTCTAGCTTCTCTAAAATCATTACTCTCGACCTCGGCATCCGTCTCTGCAATCGGCGAAAAGGACTTCGATCCCCGGGGTCAGTATAAGAAAGTTGTGGATACGGTGAAGAAGGCGACCAAGGATGGGGATGTGAAGTTCTTCAAGGTAGAGCATGGGGGATCTAGAGTCGAGTATTATATTGTTGGTGTTGATGGGGAGGGGAGAGTCGTTGGGTTTAGAGCTTTGAGTGTGGAGAGTTGAACGGGTTTGATCTAGGTTGAGATGGGGTGGAGTGTGGTGGACAATAGGTAGTCGCAGGAATCTGCGATTCTGTGGTGCTTGGCTACATACTGTTGGAGCATCATGTCAGGTCCACCACTAAGTGTGAGACAAGGCGAAGGAGGCGATGTGCGGCGCCCAAGTGCGGTTTGTCGGTGTCGCATCTGGTGCCTTGGATAGAGTAATGTGTGGCTTCATGTTGCGCCATGCGCTGCGCCGTAGTGTTTCCAAGGCCTAAGGTTCACTGCGCTGTGGCACGTGGGCAAAATCCTTTCTGATACATAGGAATTTATTAATCTGGTACCGTTCAGCATTGCGAAGCTGCCTTGTGAGTAAAAGGAACGGAGAAAGCAATGAAGGGGCTGCTCTGTCTCCTGGCTGTCTGTCCTGTGTGAAGAATTCAGGCTATCAAGATTTCCGACATTCATCACTCCATTCAGAGGATATGATTAAATGCCTTAACAGCCAGTACCATCGCGATTTGAGTTTCGAGCCAATCGACCAAGGGCACTCGAGTATCCGTCAAGTGTCAAGTGACATGTAAGGTTCTCCTCAGCTGTGTACAGCATCACTAAGAGGCTCGACGTAGGTCTAGGTTCAGCCTCGCTGTGGTCCAGCCGGGCAAGAAAACCTCGCCGGTGTCGCCCTAATGAAGCGCGACGTCATTTCGCTACAAGTCTAATCTGTTCCTGAACGATTGGGGGCCTATCTAAGCGCTGGGCCACCCGCCAGCGCATATGCCTTGGGCTATATCTAATCGCTCCTATGAATCTAACAGATATTGACTTGTGTCTCAGCCAGCTGTGTTCATCGGCAGAGGCGAAAGCCGATGGGTTGGGGGAAATCCTGCGGCTGCTGCTACGAGGAGCCACTTCCCTGTGGCTGGACAACAATTTAAGGCTGTTTCGCGCATGCGGCGACATGATTGGAACGAGCCTGCAAGATTCAAGGGTGAGCACGCAGCGAATCAGGGCCATTGCCTCGCCTTTTGCCCAGCGAAGAGGTAAACTCTGCGCATTGCCGCAGCTGTGTGAGATGAGACCGTTGGAATCTAGGTAGTCGATCCAGGGGGCCTCCTGAGGAAAGAGTTTTTCCAGAAGTGGATTTTCAACAAAACTTTTTTTCTTCGGCCAACCGGCTTATTTTCTTTCTGCGTGCTTCTTGTTTGGCAGTGATGATGATTTGCATTCTTGGTGTGCTCCCTGCAATTACCGAAGGGGGTCCCTGTTTTTTTGCCAGTCCGGGAAAAGAGCGGTTCTGCGCACAGGGACTGATGGGATAGGCAATGGGTCAGCAAGCCGAGGAAAAGGGATATGGAGAATGAATTGGGAGATATGAACGATGACGATGGCATGTGCGATATGGCTATGGAAAGATGATGAGAGCCATGGATGCCGTCAATTCAGGACATGCTGGATAGGGCTGCATGCGAGTGAGTAACTGAGGATGTTTGCTCAGTCTGTGTGTAGGCGTCACGTTTGGATAGATGAAGCTAAAGGGATCGCCCTGGGCGAGGGAGAGGGAGCGGGTTTGGCGTCGATCTAGAAGATACGAAGCCCAGATGGCGCCAACGAGTGCGAAGAACAACCAAGAGGAGAGGCCCGGGGCAAGCAGCGAAAAGAGTTGAGCGGCTCGGAGCGTGGCAGTGCTTGGTCGCAGGGACATTATATGTGGTGCACGACGCGTAACGAGCAGAAGAAGGGCCGTTGGCCGCTATGGGACGCCTGTGTGGCCTTGCACAGGGACGGTGTGACACGCTCTGCTCTGCTCTTCTCTGCTCGCTGTTCTGCTGCCTTCTGGGAGTATTCTGGGGCACTTGTCTGACAGACAGAAACTGAAGAATATTGGTAGGCTGCATGGCGCTGGATGAGGCTGGCGGAGCTGAATTAGGGCAAGGGGCGCGCCGATATTGGGGGGTTGAGGGTCTCGACCTGACTACACCAGGGGGCATAAAAGACACAGGCGAGTGACTAGGAGTTGGGAGTACTTTCGCAGCCGCTCTCGTGGACGCTGCTTGCTCAGCCGGATTATTGGAAAGAAAGAAAAGGGACTGGCGTTGGTCGGCAGCGTGAGCAGGCTGTATTGCAGCCGGCGCAATGACGGCATTGTATAGGGAGGCCAAGCATAGCTGTATTTGGGCGCAATCTCGATGATGAGGGAGGGAACGGACCAGGGGTGCATGAAGATGAACCCCCCCTCGCACACACTTGAGTGGGCCAGCGGGAAAACCAGCTTTTTGTGAGGTTGAGAAACGAGCATGTACATGGGCATGGACATGTGCATCTCGGTGGATTCATAGATACGTATACGAAAAACATACACCTGGGGGTCGGTGGCCTGGGCAACCGAATGATGGCGTCGGCCAGAGAGGAGTGATGACATAGTAGGTATCAAAAGTAGCAGCAGGAGGCGATCCACGATAGTGAGGAGAGGGCGAGAGGCACAGAGTGGCCAACTAGAAGGGATAATTTTAGCAAGCCACTGCGATACACTGCAGCGGGCGGCCGAGGGGTCGCCATGGTGAGATGCACGCCGGCGCCGCCTTCGCGCAGGTCCCGATGCTCCCTGTGCCTGTGATTCGCCCGGCGGCTGTGTTGAGCGCCAACCTGCCCCGTACGAGTGCAAGCTCTGCTGGCCTTCTGCGGGCAAATATTTGGGTAGTGATTGTGATGGCAATAATCATGGCATGTGCGGGTGGACACTTGATGCGCATCGTGGGCACCCCCAAAAGCCGCCATTCTCGTCCAGTCCAGGGCAAGGGGTGGCCATGGGCGACGGAGACACACGCCAGCAGACCTATCCAGTAGACGGCACCGTTGATGGGGCCTCTGTGTATCCTGTTCTTGTGCTCGTAGTCGTCACTGTAGCACCACAAGACAAGGACAAGTGCAAGATGCTCAATCCCTACACCTCTGCTACCTAGTCCCAGTTGCTATTCCCCCCAATCCCTATCCCCAATCCCAATCCCAATCCCAATCCAATTGCCCCAATACCAGATACCCATCCCATCATCCTATGCCCTCCCTCTATCCTCGACCGCCTCCTGTCCCTGCTCGCCACACCTTAACCCTCCCACCACTCTCGCCGCTGCCGTAGCGCAGTCCTACTCTCGCCCATTCACCCTCCTCCCTTTCTCCCTCAAACACTCCACGTTCCCGCCTGTGCTCTCCCAGTGTGCCAAACATCCTGCACACACTCTCCACCACACGCCGCCTGCTTCCTTTTGATTCCACCCCCTCCCCTCTGCTACCTACCCATACCCATCACTCGCACAGTCAAACGTCAAGGCCTCTTTGCTCACTGCCACGCGCGTGCTCAAGCTCGGAGCAGCCAAGTCCTTGTGTGGAGCGCGCGTTCCGTTCCTGGCAGACACCCCCCGGGCCGCCCATTTCGGGACAGGAGCCACCTCAACCTTTCTCCTACTCCTACTCCCTCCCACGCTCCCCCGTTCACGTCTTCCCTCTTTTCTCGCCGCCCTCTTCCCACCCCCCCTCGTCTCCTCCTCACCAGCAGCGATACCGAGCAGCTTTTTGCAAACTACATCGAGTAGTGGTCCCTTCGACGAGACGAGGAGGAATTCCTTGGGACGCCTGCGCCGTTGCCCCGTCACCCAAGGCACGAGCCGCCGACCATTCACTGGAATTTTGTCCCCAATTGCGTGCCACAACGACCACAACACACTCGCTTCACCCATCGCCTACCTCCGCCCTGGCTCGCTCATAACGATCCGCACTCGTCACCATCACTCACTCCATACGCTCGCTCAACATGTCGCCGCCTCAGTCGCCTAGGGGCAACGCTCCTCCCCATATACGCCTTAATTCTGGAACGCAGGACCCCATCGACGATGTCGAAGCACAACGGCCGAAGACTGCCCGCCGTCCCGCCTCTGTGCGCTCCTTGACCATTAATGCTCGCCCAGGAACTGCTCCAGGAGGTGCTCCCAGTCCCGGTCTTCGATCACCAGCGTCTCCCGCAATCTATCGCAACAAGGGAGTCGCAGAATCCGCAGAGCTTCTCTTACCCCCCAAGAAGTCAAGAACACGCCCGTTTCGGGACGAATCACCCATCAGGGCATCATCTGCACTGTCATCGCGAAGGACCAGCTGGAGTTCAGAGTCTGTGGGCAGCAGAGATTCGAGGCTGGGACCATTTGCGTCGCCCTTTGATGATTCACGTGCGCCTTCACGGGCGGGCAGTGACGAAGAGGTAAATACACAGACCGTATCCGAGAAATACAACATTCTCCCTTCGGCAGGTCTGCTTCTATTCCCAGAGGATGTAGAAAAGGACGACTGGTTACACAACCCTGACCCCGACGAGAATACGAAGCGAGAATGTGATGTTTTCAATCGACGAGGCATAGTGAATGTTGGAGGACTTGCAGTACTCTTCACTGGTCTACTAGTGTTGTTCATTGGTTATCCCATCATGTGGGTGACGTTGGTCCCCTTGCCTTGAAACGTGGACTAACTGTGCCGCAGAACTTTCGTTCACAAGATGACAGAACCAGACCTAACACCTTGTACGAACAATCCTCTGTGTATAGACGGCAAAGAACATGAGCCGTTACTAAAGAATGTCCGAAAAAGTCTCATAGATCCCGAAACACCAGATAGCGTTATGTCTAGAAAGTCGCATGATGGAAAGAAGCAAGTTTTGGTGTTCTCGGACGAGTTTAACACGGATGGCCGGACTTTCTATGATGGTGATGACCCATATTTCCAGGGAGTTGATATTTGGTATGGTGCGACCATGGATTTGGAGGTGAGTTTGCTGAAGCACTCTGTAATTCTGTTTTCTAAATTTCTGGACAGTGGTACGACCCGGATGCGATTACTACCAAAGACGGCACTCTCAACATCAAGTTCGATGCGTTCAAGAATCATGGACTCAATTACCGATCCGGAATGCTTCAATCGTGGAACAAATTGTGCTACAAGGGCGGCCATGTAGAAGCCAGTATCTCGTTACCCGGCAGGGGCGATACAATTGGATTTTGGCCCGGTTTCTGGACCATGGGAAATCTTGGTCGGCCTGGCTATCTAGCAACTACCGATGGAATGTGGCCATACAGTTATCACGACAAGTGCGATGTTGGTATCACGCCAAACCAGAGCTCATCTGACGGTATCAATTATCTTCCCGGAATGCGACTCCCTGCCTGCACCTGCAAAGGCGAAGATCATCCAAGTTCTGGAAAGTCCCGTAGCGCTCCCGAGATCGATGCTGTGGAAGCGTCAGTCAGGTTCCTGGCACCAGATAGTAAGAATGGAATTGGTCAAGTCTCGCAAAGTTTCCAGGCTGCACCATTCGATATTTGGTACCGACCAGATTACGGTAAGCCCTTGCAGTTGTCTGTGAGTGACCTGTACATGTGCTAACGATTTCAGATTTCATCGAAGTTTACGATCACTCTATAACTGAAATGAACTCTTACCAGGGCGGCCCATATCAACAAGCCGTTTCTGGACTTACCAATCTCAACAACAAGTGGTACGACGGAAAGCAATACCAAAAGTACTCTTTCAATTATAAGACTGGCGATGATGGCTACATCACTTGGCATGTTGGCGAGGAAGAAACTTGGACTATGGATGCTCGTGCCATGGGCCCCAACGGAAATATCGGACAGCGTGTCATTCCCGAGGAGCCCATGTCCGTCATTGTCAACTTCGGCATGTCGAACAGTTTCGCCGCGATCAACCTCACGGGTATTCAAGCCAGCCTTCCAGCGACTATGCGAATCGACTATATTCGCATCTACCAGGATGAAGGTGAAGAAATGGTGACCTGCGATCCTCCTGGTTATCCCACCACGGAATACATCAGGAAGCATCCAGAGCCATATGCCAACCCGAACCTTACTCACTGGTACGCGTGTGTTCCACTTCTCACACTTTTTTGTTCGCTAACTTCTCTGCAGGTCTCAAGCTGATTATAAATGGCCCAAAAATTCGTTCATGAACGACTGTGATTAATAGTCCCCAGCCGTCAGCTAGGTCCAGACTTTATACACGGCATAGCGTTTCTACGCTCACCTAATGCGGCACGGCTATTGATTTTACGTCCGAACTGAACGCTTCCGAACAAGAGCACCCGAGTGCATAATTATAGACGATTGAATTTCCTGGAGTCATACAACATA
Organism: Nigrograna mackinnonii; assembly: GCA_001007845.1. Classification (NCBI taxonomy): domain Eukaryota; kingdom Fungi; phylum Ascomycota; class Dothideomycetes; order Pleosporales; family Nigrogranaceae; genus Nigrograna; species Nigrograna mackinnonii. Next base: position 142,041 of record JGVQ01000285.1, on the reverse strand, counting down.
CGTCCCCTAAGCGCGTTTCTGCTTTGCATTTTTGGTCCCGATGCATATGCATACTGGAGCGGCGTTATTCAGCGCTTTTATTTACGAGTACTTGTTCTTAATCATCTGACTTCTTTTGGAGGCCTCATTTATATTTGCATGGACGTTGACTCGTTGGTCTGCATCCTAGCATCCGTTCGCTCAACCCTTTACGGTCCACCTTAGAATCCCGGCCATGTCTGTTGGGTTCGCCTCATTCAAAGCCGGCCTGCTTTATGAGTTTTAACGGCAACACCTTGTACATCACGTTGGCCACATACCGTGTGTATAAATTCTCCCCGTTCGCGGCGTTTTGAGCTCTTTTCTCTTTCTACCTACGGGTTGGCTGGTTCACACCTCTTCAATTTTGAGTTTAGTAATACATCAATGCCTTTTGGCTTTGAGGGGAGTCTAAACGAAGGTCTCCCGAGCATTCTGCTAGAATGCTGCAATGACGGCGCTTTTTTCAATGGAGTTTTCTGAGATTGGAATGGATGGGTGGTTCTGCTTTAGTCGGATGGATTACAGGCTCGTTTCAGGGTGTCTACCAGGTTTGCAGGTGTTATTCCGATAAGAAAAAACTGCTATGTAATATTTGGACGTTTGAAGACGTTCTTTGACGGGCGTTGAAAGGGGCGTGTACAACGCCGAGGAGGCGTGGTGCGGACAGCGGGGGCGCGGACAAGTAGAGAATGATTAATTCATAGATTGATCAAATGAATATATGGAAAATGTTCAATTTTTTGGCACTATTAAATAAATTAAGGGACACGAAATGTCGATCGAGAATGTAGATTGTAAAATAAACTTCAACCGCCAACGTGAGCGTCCCGCCCGCGAATTTTCGAATCTCAACTGGCAAGGCTGTTGAATAAAAAAGTCCCAGTTTGGGAATGTCAGAATCCGGTTAGCATGTTTGGAATCCGGTTGGAAAAAACCTGGGAGATGGACGGATAGATAAGGTAAGGATTAGACGAAACTTACTGTATTAGGAAGGTAGGGGAGCATTTTCATTGGCGGGAATCCTCACCGGTTTTTTTTTTTTTTTTTCTCTTGTCGTAGGTGGGTTTTGGTTTGGGCTAGGACGGGATGGGTTTAGATGGGGGTGGGTGGTAGGGGTGATGCTGTGGGTTGGAGAGTGGTGAAAGGGATGTATTGGGGTGGTGGACAGTTTGGTTGGGTTAGTCTTAATTTCGTTCGTACGTATGCCCTGTGGGTACAACATGCTACACCTCGAATATAAACGCACAGGCTCCTAAGTATAGACAAGAAATAAAAGGCAAGCCTAATGTTGAAGTGAAAGATAATTATAGAATAAGTTGCTCAAATGGGGAATAGGGAATGTGATGTAGCGCTAAAGAGAGCTAGGTTCGTGAATCCAGCAATCGGTGCGAGGTGGAGGATACGACATGTATTCAGTGTGTCATTTAAAGGGGCGAAAGGTGGTCATTTCTAGGAGAGAAGGAGAGGAAGTTTGGTTCTACTAACTCGCTATTACAGACTTACGTGCAGGCTTTAGATAGACATGGCATCGTTTGGTCTCATACATCTTAATCCCCAACAATCACGAAAGCAAGCTTCCATCCACCCACCCGAATCCCTTAGCTAAACCTCCATCTCTTTTCCCCCCCCCCCTCCCCGAAAAAAAATCAAAATCAAGCTTAAACGAACCTTGAATCCCACTATCATCAACGCCGTAAACCCTAAATCTTTCCTTATCAGGGAAATTACGCTAGTCGTAGGCAACTGTGTACTCGTTCTAAACTATCCCGACTACCTAGAATGGATGGAGAGGCGAGATGGGAGGGCGATGGAAGGGAGATAGCAGATGTCATAGCGACACTAATAATCACAAGCTTTTTTTTCTTCTGGTCCGAGGAATGTATGAGTATTCTTCATGGGAAACATGAGATGAAGACGAGATGAAGATGGGCTTTCCATCCTCCCATCTACCCAGATTCCATATACACGACAATATTCCACGAACAAGATAGACAGTTTACGTGTTTACGTGTTTTACCCGTCTAGCAGCAGTGACAAATCCATCGAAACACATACGGGCACCTAGAGCTTAGAGGAACTAAAAAAGCTAAGCGTATATACCATCCACCAAAAACCTGAGATCAAAAATCTCACTTCCTCTCTTCTATTCCTCATACCTACGATGTATGGGATACACGGATCCCCGTCCTCGTCCCCGTCCCCGATCCCAGCTTCAGCAGAGGACCATACCCATACCCATCCCATACCCATCCCTTTCCCCCTTTCCACACATCCAAAAACTTAGATAAGCACCAGACATTCGATTCGCTGTGCTGTGCTGTGCTATGCTGTGCTGTCTTGTCTTGGCGTCGCGCGACGGCAGAAGATCTACAACTTTCCAAACTTGCTTAATGAGGAATGTTGATGAGATTATTGAAGAATCAAGTGTAAGGTAATTGATTGTTGATTGATTGTTGAGGAACTGCGGAAGGCAGATCCAAGATATAGAGCTAAGGCTAATTACATAAGCAAACTCCACTAGTTGCAGTTGCCAGGTTCCGCTAGTGGCGGCTCCTTTCAACAGTCCCCTTAAGTGAACTAGTGATGCTTGGCATAGTGTTGAGTATTTAATAGTAATATAAATGTCCCCTAAAGTAATATTAATAGGTAGCGTCTAAGCTACTATTTATAGATAGGCGCTTTATATAGAAGACGCCTCTAAACTAGTTTCTATATATACTCTCTATATATAATTATTAAAGTACTTAAGAGTAGGCCTAGGTAGTAGTTTAGTATAGAGATCTATAAGATTCTTAGCTAATAGAACGTAGTTAATCTTATACTCACTATTTAGGTATTATTCTTAAATAAAATAGAAATAAATAGTAATATGCTTTATCTAGTAAGTAACTTACACGTTATAGATAAGAGATATATAAAGTTTATTATTAATAAGTAGTAAGTAGTAGATTTCTTATTATAAGAGTAATTTACCTAGAGCTTAATAAGTCTAGATAAGATAGCTAGTAGCGTAAGAAGTAGCTATATATTTAGCTTTATAAGTACTTTAAGTAACATAGGACTAGTGTTTTAATAACTAGGAAATAGTATAACTATTAATTTTTATAACGTAGCTAGAGAATAACTTAGTATTATTAGGATTAGAAGTATAAGAGGCGTCTACGTATATTATAGTTTAGACGCCGCCTAATATAGAGTAATAGATAATACTATAGTTATAAGTACTACGTAGGTATTATAAAACCTAATACGTAAAGCGTAGATATAGCTTAGATAGATTAGTATTATAAGTGCCTAGTATACTTAATAGATATATTATGTCTACGCGTAAGATAGAGTTAAAGAAGTTAATTAAACTAATAATAGATTAGTAATCTTATTACCTAACTAGGTTAATAGGATCTTTAAGAGCTAACTATAGAAGAAAAGTTAAGTCTAATAGTATCTTCTATAGGTTATACTTATCTATACTATAGCGTTATAAAACTACTATAGTATAGGTACGCTAATAGAAGAAGAGTTTATAGTCTTCTTAGTATTTAATTTCTAAACTAAAGATTAGTTTAGGTCACCTAAGGTCTTTAAATTCGAATTAGTTAGAAGCTACGTCTATAAAAGAAGTAATATAAGTAGATTCTCCTATTATAAGAATATTATCTACGTACACGCTAATAGTAAGTATCTCTAATAAGAACATATAAAGATTAAAGTTTACTTAAGTAAAGCTTTATTTCTTAAGCTACTTAGAAAAAATAGAGTACTATTCTTATCTAGATTACTTAAGACTATATAGAGCTTTAATAAGTTTTAGAATATACTATAGAGAGCTAATACTAAGTAGGTAATAGGTATAGATCTTATAAGAGAGCTATCTATTAAGATATACTATATTAAAGTCTATTTACTAGAGTAGCTACTTATAGATTACTAAGATTATAAAGATTAGCCTTAGGCTATTATAATAGATAATAGGTGAGTAGGTTTTAGTATAGTTAATACTAGGTCTCTATAAGAAGCTCTAAGTAATAATATAGGCTTTCTACTTTATAATTTAACTAGATTTATTACGCTTAATATTAAACACCTAGTAAGTTCTAACTAGTTTTACTATTAGTAGTTTCTATAAGTATAGTATAAGCTCCTAGGTTCTATTATTAATATAGACTTTAATTTCTTTATTAATAGTAGGTTTCTAGAGATTATAGTGTGCGGAATTAGTTACTATAGTATAGGATTATAAGATCTTAGGATCTATAACTATTATAGTATAAGCGTAGAAGTCTATTTTCTCTATAAAGTTATTATCTAGAGAGGGATTATTAAGAAAGCTTCTTATAGAGGTCCTAATAATAGCTATAGCGCTAGTCTTACGTACTTTATAAGAAGGCTATACTTTATAGCCTAAATAAGTAGCTATACGCTTAGATAGTATTAGTAGAAGGCTTATAGATAATTCTAAGCGCTATTACTTAGATAGAGAGGTAGCTATAGGTTACTAATAATAGTTACTAAGAGACGTAGTTTAACTACGCGTAATATAAGTAGTTCTAGATATCTTAGGTAGATGCTCTACTTATAGTAGAATTACTAGTAGTAGTATTAGTTTCTTATACTTAGATAAATATAAGCGTTATAATTAGAAGTCTCTTAATCTTAAAGAGGATTAATTCTTATTAAGGTTATTAAAGAATTTAATAGTAAACATTAGAAGAGCTTAATAAAAGGCTTAAAACTACATATTATAAGATTTAATAATAGCTTTTTAGTTAGAGATATATATATAATACACCTTTATAGTTTTCTTATAACTAACTAAGATGCTTTATTCTACTTAGTAGAATAGTTTTATACTAGGTTTCTTTACTTTAACTAGAATATATAAGAAAGTAATAGTACTAAATAGGTGAATATGCTTAATAGAAGGCTTATATCTATATAGACGTTTATATAGTATGCGTCTTAGTAGGTCTACTATATATAGAATAAAGTTCTTTAAGAAAGTTACTATTTAAATACCTTTAGCCTATAAGAAGAGAAGCTTATTAGAGTTAATTATATAGCGTCCTATCTATATAATTATATAGTTAAAACGTTTAGGAATACTATTTAGCTTATAGTAGTATAGTAGTATAAAGTCTTAGATAATACCTTTAGTAAAGTAAAACTACTCTAGGTAGATAGACGTATATTCTCTACTATTATTAGATTTAATACGTTTTACTAAATATAGACTATATTACGTGTTAACGAACCTAATAAAGTCTATAATAACTTAGAGGGTATTAGCTTTCTTTTCTAAGAACTATACCTAGGTATAGTAGGTAGTATTATTAATAAAAGAGATATAGTACTATTTTCTACTAAAGCTTTTTATAGAGAACTTTCTTAAAAAGTCTATATATATAACTTTAAAGAGCTTTATAGTATGCGTTTAATTAGTAATAGGCTAATAAGTAGTAGACTTAGATAGCTTATAGGTATTATAGTTAAAGTTTATAGGCTTTAGAGAGATAGAATTACTATTAGCGTATATATAAAGTAGATTATTAATAAGCTAGTAGCTTATACTATAGTGAAATTTAGTATAAAATATAAATATTCTATAGGTAGTAGACTTAAAGTCTTTAGTTAGTATAGTTTTAATAGAATTATAGTCTATATATAGTAGAGTCTTAGGAAAGCTTCTTAAGTAATCCTATACATAATCTATAAATGTGAAATTAGTAAACTAAGCTTATAGTAATAGTAGTGCCTTAAGTTATAACTAAATAGTCTTTATAAGATGCTATCTCTAAAGAGTATACTTACCTTTACATATAAAGTAGAGGTTATTACTAGTAGTCTAGAGTAGAAAGCTCTTATGCTAGATATACCTCTATAAAAATAGGCGCATGTTATAAAGTTTACTACTATATAGAGTATTAGTTAGCTTAATAATTCGTATTAAACTATCTAGAAGTTTATAGTAGAGCTAAACTATTCCTATACTATAGATAGGTAGCTTAATACTACTAGTAACTATAATTATACTATACTTCTTACTAAGAGAGCTAAAATTATTAAGAGAACTAGACATGTACTATAAGGTACTAGTATTAAATAACTAAGTAGGAAGATTAGACGCTATTAGCTTATAGATAGTAGTATAGGCATAGATACTTACATCTTCTCTTAATTATTTACTATTTTAATTAATCTTTAGTATAAGAGGTAGTAAAGTTAAGTTAATAGATATAGCTATAAACGTAGTAATAGTACTACTATTATTAGAATTAGAATTAGTAACTAGCTAAGCTTTAGTATTATTTACCTTCTAACGCTTTCTACTATAGGTAAGCAGAGGCTTCTTCTTCTCTTTAGCTTACTAATATTAATAAAGCTTATTATAGTTAGTATAAACATACTTAATAAACGTTAGATTATGTTTCTAGCACTATAAGCACTCTTAAGGTAACGCTACTAGTAGTTTTAGAGAGTTCTTTACTTATAAGTAGGTAGTAGATTACTATCATGCTACGTACATAGTAGATAAAGTAGAGTTAATTAAGTTAAGTAAATGTTTCTTAGAGATGTTAAGAATCTTAGGCTTAATATCTATAAACGTTATAAGATTATAAGTAGATAAATTATTAATAACGTTATCTATTATATTAGGTAGTATTATAAGAAAGAAAGAGCTCTTTACTTTATTAGACTTAAACATAGATTTTATAGCTTTTATAATAGACTAATTTAATAATATTATACGCTTTACTATCTACGTCTAGCGTTAGTAAAACTTATTAAGATGTACTTATAAATTATCTCTATCTTAGTAATAAAAGTTAGTAAGAGAGTAGAATAGAAGAATAGAGGTATTACTAGTATTATAGTTAAATTAATTAGTAAGATATTCCTATGCTTATATAGAGGTGTTATAGGTTACTACTAATATAGTAAGGTTATTATAAATAGATAAGAGTAATATTACTATAGCCTTATTATCTTCTTTATTTTATTTCTTCTAGTTTTTACTAATAGTAGTAGGAGGCCTTACTATCTTCTTACTAATAATAGCCTAAAGGTCTACGTATTATAGAGTAACTATCTAGGCTAAACGCTATTCTAGATAGTTCTTACTATAAGAGGTGAGTTTTAGTAGTAAAGTAGAGTTAAGTTTAAACTAGAAAGTAGATATACTAATTTAGGTCTCTTAGTAGGTAGTAGATAGGTAAAGGTACGTCTATAGGTATATCTAATAAAGGTAAACCGCCTATAGTAGGTATTTAATAGGTAAAGCTATTAGTAGCAAGTAGCTAATAAGAGTTAAGAGGCTATTAAAGACTAATAATCTTTAATAGGATCTAGGGTAGTATAATATAATTAGTAGTAAGTAATTATAGTAGATTACTTTAATAAAAAGTAATGTAGTAGTAGAGCTCTAGGCTTATAACCTATTAAAGAATTAAGTGTAAGGTAATTAATTATTAATTAATTGTTGAGGAACTGTGGAAGGCAGATCTAAGATATAGAGCTAAGGCTAATTACATAAGCAAACTCCACTAGTTGCAGTTGCCAGGTTCCGCCAGTGGCGGCTCCTTTCAACAGAGATGAGATGAGATAAGATAAGATTTCATATCTCGTGTGTGCTGTACTTTCATTCACAAATGCGATATTCCAGGTAGATGTGTATAGACACGGGCTTAAGAATTGAAGGATATATTTAGATGCATTGCATTGCATCCCTGATGGTTTGATCTACACACTTTGCTAGTCTATACTTTACAACCCGAACCGCGCCGAAATTTTTGATAGCCCCTTTACCGGCGACCTGCCCCATGAATACACCGAAAAACTATGGAAGAACCTTTCCAATAACACCTCATGACGATTTTCGTTTAACGCATAACATCCAAAGCGTTTAATTCATTTCATTCAAAAAAATTTATACATTTCACTCACTCCCAGTCCCTCCACTCCTTTTCGATGTTGTTGAGCTGCCAGCTTAGGTTGTCGTAGTCGCTTGAACCGTAATCGCCTGAGCTGTGCATATTGTCAAGCCACTTGTTATACTGCGCTTTCTTCCTGTTGATGCGACTTTCCATGCGCTTGCGATCAATCGCTTTGCGCTCTAGGTATTGAAGGTCATTATCTTCCATCGCGCGATTGAACACACGACGCATGCGCGGGCTGTAGAGACAACAGCTTGTTCCCTCACTGTCTTCGCCAGGGACCAGTTGAGTAGATCGTTGGAAGAGCTTCGCGATGCTGTTCTTCTCTTTTATTGCGGGCCAGACAATTTCACCATAGCACTCCTCGCAGACAGTAAATTCGGGCACATTAGGGATGAAGTGCCATGGCCTTCCCACGAGGGGTTTGTCGCGGTTGCACTCAGATTTGAAGGCGTACTCCCGAGCAATGTTGATGAACCGCTGAAGGTCTGGCGGACGAGAACGAAGCTGGCTCTCGGCATCAATTTCCACGAGAACGTCCAGGTACTTGGGGAATCGCCTCGAACCAACTCTCAAAGAGCAAGCCTGCGGGCGGTTCGTCGACGGGCATCTTGTCATATAACCACGAATGCTTGGAAAAAGAGCTTCGATCATCTTGTAATCGCACGGGCATACCACAAAATTGGACACGTGAATGCCGTCTCGAAGGTCCGGAATTCCATACCATATCCCACCGGTAATTTCACGATCCCCAGGGCAAGGTAGATCCGTTTCAGAGATAGTAGCTAGCTGATACAAGAGATCCGGTGATTTTCGTTGTTGCTGGATTGTCAGCAACCAAGCCAAGCGCATCCATGGACTACTGAAGTCGCAGAAGCGTTCGCTATAGCGGCGTACGGGTCTAAAGTAGACAGAGAACGCAGTATCTGCAAACACGCCATTGTAGCAGCTCGGGCAAATGTCGAAATTTGGACAGCCCTCCAGCGTAAACCAGTCGTCGTAAACGCCAGAAGCCTTGGCCCTTGGGCAAGAGGGCATAGGCTTATTGAGACTGAGAGGCATGGTAGACTTACGATCGCTGCGTCGTCCGTCAGCGCTTGATTGCGATCTCATGCTATTGGATCTATTCCTAGACATCCGAGGAATCTCCTCAGCAGCAGCAGTATGACGGCTCCCAAGGGAAGGTCGTAACGCAGATGGTCGTTCACGTGGTGAACCAGGCACAGGAGAAGGGGCCATTTTAGGAGAGGAAGGGATCTTGGGTGACTCAGGATAGCCCTGCCTCAGACTGGGCGTGGGAGATGGTGGAGCGTAGTTGGGAGAGGGGGGAGCATAATGGTCAAACTGATACGCCTCCTCAACAGGCATGAAAACGTCGGTGGGCCTGTCATCAACTGGATAAGGAAGAGCACTCTGAGGACCTTCTGGCTTCCTTGCCGGGGAAGGAGACTGCACGTCAATTCGTGGCATTGGAACTGGCATACTGTCGTAGCGGCTGAATCGGGCCGGTGGCCTTGCACGATCACTCGCCGTCACCGGTGGATAGGTAGAGTGCCAATCCGCCTCAGTGACAGGCATCGAAGGAGACGAAGTCGGGAATGTTGTCGAAGATAGTGGAGATGGCGGTCTTGGACCTGAGCGTGACGACGGCCTGCTGGTGGGTGGAGAGTTGGCTGGGCGCCGGGGTGGGAGCTGTGGTGAACGAGGGGGCGATGGTGAGTGTTCGTGACGGAGAGGAGAACTTGGCCGAGCAGGAGACTCGGGACGGGAAGGCGTGGGCCTTTCGGGGTATCCTCTCGTGCCCCTATCGAACCGCGATTCGGCCGTGTTGGAACGAGGCCTGTGTCTTGGGTGGAGGCCATTGTTCAGTGATGATGTAGAGGAGCGCGGGGACTGTGAGCCTGGAGTTGGATTTTTCGAGGAGCCGGAACTGCTCTCATATGCGGCACGGGACGCCGACGGCGCATCATGTTTTGATGATCGTTCTCTATCAGGTTTATTCTGAGAGTCCAAGATATTAGTCCTAAGATCCTCCTTTTGGAGCTCACTCTTCACGAAGCTATACCGAGCAGGCTTGCGCGCAGTGCGGAGGTGGGTAGTATCCTCAACTTCTGAATCAGAGTCGAAAACATCATTCTTCGGTGCCCGAGGCGACTGGGTGAATGAATCATTGCGACTGTGAATTGGAAGCGTCCTGGACGGCCTTGAGTTCTGGTCTCGCTGAGAATCCCATTGGTCTCTGCTCGGAACCGACCTCGGAATGCTGGTAGAGCTTGGTGCGAGGGTGTCTGGTGAGAGAAAGTATTCACCCGGAGTAGGAGCGAGGGACTCTTTCTGTGGTTTTGTGTAGGCGTACGGGGTAGATGTCCGTTCGATGATCACAGGAGGCTCGTCAGGGTTGGTATTCAGGTATGGCATGTTCCCTCGTTCGGCGAAGCTCTTCCTCCTGTGATCCCTTGCAGCACTCGACGCCGTCGGGGAATCCGCATCTGCACTAGGATCAGAGACGAGGACGAATCGCTTCTCGCCATTAAGTTCTGGCGAAAGGTTGGGCTGTTCGATCTCCTCAAGGATGGGGTATTGATCGACGGTGCCCCGCGATTTCGCTTCACCGCTGGACTCATCCTCGACCACAGAGGGTGCATTTGGCGACTTGACTTCTTTGGCCAGCGACACCTTCTCCTCCTCTACACAGGGAGCGGGCGGCCATTGTGGACGGGTGGTGCGGGCGCTTGGGCGGTATGAGTATGCGGAGGATCGTTTGGGTAGCGGAGGAGGAGCAGCTTGGGCGGCGTAGTCGTAGTGGGGTTGGTAGGAGTTGTACGACGAGGAATAACCAGTGTTGCTTCGACTATGGGACATGTTTAGCTGGACGTCCGAGGCGCTTGAAGGTGGATATGCTCGCCTCGAGTATCTGTCCGAGTCTCTCGAGGTCGAATTGTAGGGGTCATGTCGCCTGGAGTCGTTATACCGGCGGTCGTAGTCGTAGTAAGCCATGCAAACGTGACTGGGGGAGGTGAGATGGTCAGGCGACGGGCGGTCGTCGTGTGCGCACCTGCATGCAATGGGCGGGCGAGGAGAGGATTAGGATTGGGAGTGGGGGTTTGAAGAGAAGGAGGAGGAAGAGGAGAGGGAGGGAGACGGGTGAAGTAAAACGTCAAGAGGGAGCGCAACAATCCACATATGGGACGGGTAAGGATATGGGCGGAGGGGGGATGATGTGGATTATTAGGATTTGTATGATGAAAAGTGATGCTCCAAGGCGAGCGAGCCCTGCAGCGGCAGCAGCACCACCACCACCAAACAAGAGCAAGCAGTTCTTTTGGCCCAATGCTCAGTGCTCAGAATTCAGTCTTCTTCATTCTCTCCCTCTCTTTCTCTGACGCAGCCCGCAGGCCTTTCGCGAATCATGTAGGCCGTGTGCTGTGGCCATCGCTGCGGGTTGCGCCTTTCGCTGCACCGTACTGCAGCGCACTGCACTGCACCACACCGTATCCAGCATCGCCCAATGCACCAATGCACCCGCTCCACTGCTCTCTTCAGGTCCCCCGCCTATCCAGCGCCACCGGCGACTCTCATTTGGCATTCGCTCTCGCGTTCCTGTGTCCTCGACCGCCAGTTCCCCCCAAGACCTGCCACCACCTGCTACCACTTGCTACCACCTGCGTCGTCCCTGGCCGAGCCCTATCTCCGTTCGCCACGCCCAAAAAGGCTCCCACGCACTGCGCATTGTTCATCATCATCTATCATCAGTCCCTGCTGGGAAAATGCGTGTACTGGTGACTGTGTAGGACTCATACTTTTGTGCCACTTCCAGTATGCACAGCGGCTACTCACAACTTACACCGTTCGTGCTCCTTACACCGGATAATATGCTCCTCAGGATCAGGTTTTGGCCCCCTCTCAATGCTCCATCCGGGCTCTTGCAGGGCTGCCGTCCTTCATTTGGCTCCCTTTGGTCACCGTTACTCCAGAAAGCGCTCAATGTAGGCCGAGTGCTGGACAACAAAGAAACCTAAATGTCGACGCGGCGGAAAGTTGATAGTAGGCTTACTGAGCCCGGCCAAAGGCACGCCGTCGTACACACGCTACAGATTACCTCTTCCAGCCAGAGTATTATTCTTAGCCCAGCCTCCCGTACCTATTCTTGCAGTGGCGCTGAACCTCTCCTTGACTACTCCGTGAAACGCAAATGTCTTCTCTTGAAGACCGTTTCAAGTACTCTAGAAGGGTCTTCTATCGTTGACAATCACAAATGACGACATGCAACACCCAGAAGCAAAGTTCCCACCAGTGCACGCTCCACCGGCCGCCTCCGAAAGAGCGGTGGAGGAGCACAGAGGAGTTGGAGCACAGCCACCACGCCTGCCACTAGGTACTAACGGGGCCAGCCTCATCAAACCGCCCCGCCATGACTGCGCCTTACAAAGAGCCGCATCCTCAACAACAACACCACCAACACACAATCTACTCGGCTTCTATTCCCTCCATCTCCGCTCTGAGTCGGGTAAGCTGAGGTGTAGCTAAGGCAGAATAGGGCTGACCAAGTCAACCGAACCAGGGAACGCTTACCCAGAATTGGGGCTATCCAACTTTCCGGTCAGTGTCCCACCACAATCGCTGCGAATTCTTGCCTGGAATGGTGGCATATAGACGACAGCAGTCGGCGGAAAATGATGCCTCAAGAGCCTTACTCTTTACCCAGACCCAAAGTAGTATTCAGCATGGTCTATCGCCTCATTTCAACCACTCTCCAGGTCACCTCATCAGGCCTTGGTTTTCATTCACGTTACTAATAAATATCTTCGGTACCTCCTCATGTCCATGTGACTCCTTGATTCGTATTACTGGTCATGCGGTCGGAAAATTATAGCCCAAAAATGCAACGGCGTATCCGTCTTTCCATCTTGGCGTCCAAGCCCTACGACGGCAACTAAGAGTACTGTACAGTCATGGCGAATTGTTCAAGTAGGGGCGCCGGATATCCGTATACCTTTCCAACGACAATCAACGCCTGATATCCGTACACATGTCTCACGATACCTCAAAATCGCTGAAAATTCAGCACTGGATTTGATGCATAAGCCGTAGTCGTAGAGTCGATGTTGGTGTCCTCTGTATTCATTCACAATCTCATCACATGACACTGCACAAAACCCAAAAAAATTTAAGAGATAATTATATTATTGTACATTGAGTCCCATTAAGGGAACTGGCTGCTGTCAACTTCAAAGAAATTGACAGCAGCCAGTTCCCGCGCAAAAAAGCAAAAGAAGAAAAGAAAAAAAAAAAAAAGCAAAACAAAACAAAACAAGATCCAAAGGGATCCAAGAACAGAGGATTGCTGGAGTCGAGCCAGCAAGGCCAGCAAAGGCCCAGGCGGAGGCCATCTAGGAGCCATGCTCCATGGCCGAGACATACTTCTCGGCGGCCTCGGCCCGGGCCCGCCAGTACTTGACGTCCTCCTCCAGCTTCCTCATGTTCTTGGATCCCTTTTGGATCTCGTTGAAAGCGGGGAGGGATGCAGCGTCGCCGATCATCTTGATGAGGTCGATTCCTAGGCCACGGGCGACGGCGACGGCCTCGGTGCCTTTGCCGCCCGGTACAGCGCTCAGGAGATACCGGCCCAGAGCCTCCAGGTTGATGGCTTGTTGGGCGTAGGCCCTGCTCTCGGCGAAGTATTGGTTGACGCTGGCTTGCAACATGGCCTTGTCGACTTCCTTGTCCTCGAGGTCGTTCTCCATGACGCTCATCTCGCGGTTGGCTAGCTTGAGGCGCCAGAGCAACGTGTCGATGAAGTACGTGATGTAGCTGATGTCCTTAGGATCGAGCTGTTCGATTCGACCACGCGAGGCCTCGGTGCGGTTGAATGCCGTGGCACCGGTCGGGGTTGTCGGGTCGCTGAGGTTGGCAAGCTCCACTGGAGATGGGAGTGCGCGGAGGACGGGAGATGGGATATAGTGTGGCATGTAGAACTTGGAGAGCGCGTTGGTCAACCCTTGGATGCTGTATGTCTGGGGATCATCGCGAGCGGCTCGGAAGGCCAATGGATTGTTGCTGAGGTCCAATGGCTGCGGCTTCTAAGATCTTTGTTAGCACGCTATCATTCAAAAAAATAGTTAAGTGTATATGTTTTACAAACCTTGGTCGGATCACCCTTGTTGTCCTTCTTGGGAGACGGCGAAAGACCGGGAGCATTGGGGATGTCGGATGGTCCAGCAATATCCTCGTTGCGTTGACCCTGAGTGGCATCAACGCCCTGGCCTAGTCCATGACCTTCACCTTGTTGAGCCTGAGCCTCGACTCCAATAATGAATCCTTGAGCAACGGCGGCACGCTCTTCAGCGACTCGCTCCTGTACGACGCGCATCTGTTCGAGTGCTTCAGCACCCTCTCCAATATCAGACCAGGACTCTACGGGAGAGATGGCGGCATTATCCTCGTTCATGGCTGCCTCGGCGCCAGCAGATGGTCTCCCAGATGAAAGTTGAGCCATTTCAGCTGCGTTGAATGGACGTGGACTGAGTGGTGAAAGGACCTCTCCTCGTTGGCCGGCGAAGCGTGCTTTGAATTGCCACTTGAGGATGGCTTCTCTGTCGGGGCCTACGTACTCGCGGGGGTCAATGGCGACAGTTACACCGCCAGAGGATTCAACTTCGACTCGTGGTCCGGCTAGGAGCTCGACTTGTGGCCCGGCTAGAAGCTCGACTTGCGGTCCGGCTAGGAACTCGGCTTGTTGCTCGGCTTGCTCGTCCGGTACGAGGGTGTCGGAGAGTTGAGGAGAACGAGCAGGTGCAGATGAGGATGCAGCCTGGCTACGGAGATCGATGGAAGGGCGCTGTGAGCGACGGAGGCTGTGGATCACAGGCAGACGCAGGGCACCTGGTGGATGGGAGTGCTCGACTTGAAGATGAGATGCGACTTGTGGTTGAGACACTGCCTGTTGCTGAGGGTTGACTCGCAGCTCAGTGTTTACTTGGTGATGAGATACTGCCTGTTGCTGAGGGTTGGGTAGCAATTCAATGAAGCCTTGGTGATGAAGGTTGTTTGGATGCTGGGCAGCGGTAAGATGATGAGAGATGACTTGCTGCTCAATGCCGCCTGGTCGAGGAGCAGGAACTTGATAAGTGCCGGTACGGTAGTTGTAGACAGCTTGTTGCTGGCGGCCAGGTGGAGGCTGAGATTCAGCTCGACGGTGAGCTTCGGAGAAATGCTGAATGTGGACTTGTTGAGGGGTGGAGACTGGAAGATGGGTGTTGATGCGTTCGTGCTGAACAGCTTGTTGCTGGAGATCGTGTGGTGGCTGAGATGCAGCTCGATGGTGGTGAACGGCAGCTTGAAATTGATCACCGATACCTCTAAGGTCCTGACTCTGGGTGCGACCTCGAACTTCAGTCTGGTCTTGAGCCGGAGGATCGGTCTCGTCTTGCATAGGATAGGTGCTGAACCGGACGCTGGAAGAGCTTGAAGAGCACCGTGAGCACGTCTGTCTTGATCAGCTTGAAGAACTCCGGGGGCGGTCTCTCGGAGGACAAGCCTGCCACCTGGATCTTGTCGGGGACCATGGGCAGGTGTCATCAGAGATGGGGTGTTGCGCCGGTGGCCGTACCAGATGTTCTCTTGAGCAAACTCCACAGGTTCTTGACGAGTAGGTGGAAGTTGGCTGCCTGGAGAGACTGGAGGATCTTGACTCTGAGCAATCTCTCCTTCGGGAGCAGCTGTTGCCTCAGGAAACGTGAAGCTTGCAAGTCTATTCCGACGGTGAGTCCCCCTGATGGGGCTTTCTGGTGGCGGGGAACGGAACATTGTTTACCTTGTCGGTAGACACCGCAGTACAGCTGATTCGAATGAGATGATTGAGAGCAGATGGTTGAGAGCAAAGAGTATAGAAGTGGCTGCGAAGATGTGTTGGGTTGAGGATGGATTCAGTAGAGAGGGGAAAGGTGTGTTGAGAGTGTGGGGTGGACGAAAAGTAGAGTGGACGCGTGTTGTTGTTATAGTCGCGGCCAGATCACGACAATAGCAACAATAAACAAAAGCCTTAAGCGAGAGCAAACGGCGCCGCGCGCGGGCTGTTATTGTTGGCGGGTCGAGTGAAAGAGCGTGTGTTGTGATTCAGGCTACCGGAGTGATAGGAGAGCAAAAGGCAAGGCAACAGCCGTCAAGAGCAGAACAAGCGGGGCAATGAGCCGCAAAATCAGTGCGTTGCATGGGGAGGCAAGAAAATGATATGAAAATGGGCAATGTGCTATGGGACGCAAATAATGACTTGGTGTAGGGCGGTTGAAATCATAGCACCAGACGCAGTGCAGCGGCGTTCGACCCACACATACCAGACCTGACAGATCTCAAGCAATACGCTGTATACGACTTGCAGCTGTTTCACCTTGCGTAATAATACTGGTATTTATCTCGAGATGGTGATGATATGGCCGATTGTTTGCCGCCCTTGTGGTCAACTCCCGCCCCGGACCTGAGATATCTGGCCACTACAATCCCAACAGATTTCAGTATGAAATGATGAGATTCGCGTTATTGTCCTCATTTTCTCTTCTGTTTCATCTCTATTTAGGCAGTAACCCATCAACATAAGGTCACTGTAGTAGTGTGATGCTGGGATCTATTTCTGGACGATACAATCCGTACATCACCCTCTTTCCTCTCCCAAATCATCTAAACGATATGGCAAAATACGAGTCTATCTAGTTTGCTCTTGGTCGTTTCGCTGCTTTTAGGTAAAGCAGTACATGGTGCCAACGAAGACCTCTCGACCAGGTGCACGTAAAGCCAGACGAGAGGTTAGATGAGCACTTGACCAAGCCTTTTAAACTGCTACAGGTGTGACAATCTACAAGTGGGATGCGTAGGGACTTTAATATATAAACATCATTCGTATCTACTACAGAACAATAACTTGCACTACAACAATTCTGACATGTCTCAAATTAGTGTAGGCAAGTGGTGCCGAATTGAATAGAGGAATCAGCACACTTGAGTAAAATACGTTGATATACACATCAACCATGATTTCTGGAGGTCCATGAAGCATTATCGGTGGTCAGGTTCAGCTGGGAGACATCCTATGATGTGATATGTCTCGGAATCTCGAGCACACTGGAAGCGATCTAAAATAAAGTAGACGTTCGCTTTCAACCCATGCCTAGAATCTCGGATCGTTAAAAAGGTATTCAGCGCGTCATCTAATCTCGAACTTCAGAATCTGCGAATCAGATGCCAAAGGTAACCAAATTAGATTTTCGTTCGTGCTCTTCCTTTTGGCTGAGCATCCAACAAGACAGCACTTAGGTCATATTGGTGGCCTCAAAAACTAAGATGACAATAGAGAATATATCTCTATGTGATGTTTGTTCATTAAAGTGCCAAACTTATCTATCCAGGGCAGAAACCTAGAATCCCATGCTCGCTTATGCCCATATGAACGCCTGTTTGCTGTCTGCCTACAAAATGCCCAGAGCCCACCATGAGTCTCCTAATATCCGATATTTGGAGTCTGTAACGTAATCACGTTCTTATTGCTTCTCTTACAGTGATATGCGATTACTTCTTGCGACCCTTAGCAGCAGAGCTTCCTTTGCCACGGCCTTTCGGCTTAGCATCTTCCTCACTCTCTTCATCTTCGTCATCATCTGCGGCGGCTCGCTTTTTACCCTTAGGCTTCGATGCCTGTGTTTTCTTTGCAGCCTTCTTCTTTGGCTGTTTGACATACTTATCCTTGGTAAGATCTGTCTCCTCGTCATCTTCTTTGGCTTCTTCAATGACTTCGCCTTCGTCGGATTCCTCAATCGCCTCTTCCAGATCGGGCTTTTCTTTGGTGGCTTTCTTGGGTGCAAGAACACTACTCGCTTTCATAAAAGGTAGAGGATGTGATTGTTGGTTGTACCTGAGTGGATGATTAGTATATCTCTAACGCATATTGGGAGCGCACTTACAGCCGGGTGAAAGTCGCTTTCGCTTGCGTCTCAATTTTGACCTTGTCCTGGCTCATCGGGCCTACGCCCAACTCCATGATGGCATCAAAATCATCCTTCGTCAGGAAGTAACTGTCCATAAGCTCAATGAGCTCAGGGACGGACTCCTTGCCCTCTTTTTCTAATTTCTTGACGAGTTGATCCCAAAAGACTGGAATGTACTGTTGTCGAACCTCGTGCCTGTCGCCTGAAGATCTTAAGCGCATATGAGCCTGAATCTCCTTGACCATACGAGTCAACTTCTGCTGATTGCTATTCTTTCCTAGCCAAGCAGTGAACCTGGTTTGGTGGCCAGCCATGCTACCTGCGACAAAGCTTGCTGGCCTGACGAAGCTAAACACTGCGTGTGTTGGCATAAGGCTCCAATGTTGTTGGGAGCCGTGAATCATTCGATCAACGAGATCGCCATCGCTGATGCTGTCCGCTGCATCCGAGACCAGATCCAGCATCTTCAGGTTTTTCTCCTTGCCACCGTAATTCAGAGAACGTATGGGATTCGTACCGAGGTAGTTTTCCTGAAGCATGAGGGGGCTAAACTCGTGATCGTTGAAGTAGAGTTCGATCTTGTCATTCATAGTGGCCTTGCTGCTTGACGCAAACATCCCTCCACCAAGAATTTTGGAAGTGATATCCCACGGCTTTAGGATAACGTGCTTCTCCCAGGCCTTGGACATTTCCTTCCCTTTGTTGAAATCAACTGCTTCTTGATCAAGTTTTGCGGTGGAGATCATGTTGACGACTTGTCGAATATCAGCGTGGCTGCCTTCAATCAGAGCGTTGATTACAGGTGTTGGCATCTTTAACCCTTCCCTGAAAGCAATGGTCATGATACGGGAACGGATTTGGTCGACCGTAGGTCGTCGGAAAGGTAGATCAAAAGTGACGAAATCGAAGGGCTTCATCTTCGGTTGCCGGCGCTCGTTACAAATTAGGATCATGGGGATCTCCGACTTTTTACAAACGGCAGCGAGAGCTCCAACTCCACCTCGATCACCGGCTGACATACCATCAACCTCATCCATGATGAGAACTAGCTTCTTCTTCGAGTGTTCCACCTTCTTCCCATCCCCAGCAAAGTATCCGTGAAGTGAAGTGGTGCTGAGCACGCCTCGAAGGCCTTCCTCGACCAATTTCTTACTGCGGGTGTCGCTAGCATTGCTCTCGACGATATCGTACCCTTCAAGTTTAGCAACTAGATGTGCGGCTGTAGTTTTACCAATTCCTGGGGGCCCATGAATCATGACGGCCCTGAAAACACCACTGCCATCTGGACCGGCCAGCTTGAAACCTGTTTTCTGTGTTTTAGGGAACCTCTGAAGCCATCGCTGAAGCCTTTCCACGCTAGCTTTATTTCCGCATATCTGGCTCATGGCTGTAGGAGCGTACTTCGTAGTCCAAAGCCGAGAGTCGATGTCGGGCTCTACTTTCTTGTTAGCGGCAGAAGTACCATTGGAGGTAGCTTTGCTACCTGCAGCGGCTCCTGCAGCTTTCTTCCTTTCCCTTTCTTCTTTTAGGCGCTTTTTGTCCTCTGCCTCCATCTCCGCGGCTTGTTGTTTGATCTTCTCTTCCTCCTTGCGCTGTTTCTCTTTGAAGGCAGCCTGAGCTTTCGAGTCGCCGGCGTGACCTGTTGCTGATAACTTCTCAATGAGTGCCGTTAGTCCATCCTCATTAATAGTCTTGATATTCATGTCTTTGATCTTCTTCAACTTGCTCGGACCGGCATCTGAGCCAATGACAACGAAATCAGTCTTCTTGCTCGGTGCTCCAGTGACCTTGCCGCCATGGCGTTTGACTAACTCCTGAGCCTCTGTCCTACCCCACCGCTCCAGCACACCAGTGAAGACGAAATTCAGACCAGCTAAGCAGGTCTCGGAACCACTGGGCATCTCTCCGGAGTCTCCCCCACTAGGACCTGCCTCGCCCCGTCCAGCATTGGCTCGCCAATTGAATTTGGCACCCTCTTCTTGCGGCGGTGGCGTAGGCGGTCGCACTAAGGGTATGCTGTCGTAGATGGCCTGAATATTGGCATCCTCGGGCTCGTCCTCCTTCTTCGCCTTCTTCTTAGCTGGAGATTTTGCGGTGGTCGTTGACTTCTTTCCTTTACCACTCTTGGGAACAACTTCGTCGTCATCGTCATCATCCTCGAGTTCCGGTGATTTTCGCTTCCGGCCTGCAGTTGACGTCTTCTTCGGTTTGCTCTTCGAAGCCTGCTCTTCTTCCTCTGGCTCGATGAAGTCGTCATCTGCGTCTATGTCTTTCATGTCCACATCGTCTTCATCAGGGTCAAAGTCGTCGTCATCCTTTATCTTTTTCTGCTGTTTGGCTGGCTTTTTGGGAGTTCCTCGATGGGGCAATGGAATTGGTACATCATCTTCTTCACTGTCAACTACCTCAACATAGCTATCTTTCTTCCCGTTGGGCTTGAAATCATCCCCAAAGATGTCATCAGCTCCGTCAAGATCATCCTCGGGGAAATCATCAATATCATCCCTCTCTTTGTATGTTACAGGCTTCTTTGCTCGGGTAGACGTCTTTCCATTGGTTGCCGGTGTTGCTGTCTTGGAGCCTTTTCCGCCTTTCTTTGCGGGAGTATTAGTAGGTGTTACTTTAGGCAATGCCTCAACTGCCTTTTTCGCTTTCACCGGTTCGGAACGCTTGGGTTTGTTCTTGCTAGCGAAGAACTCTGATGTGGTCGTTTCTTCGAGTTCGGGCGTAGGCTCGCGCTTCGGCTTCTTGGGAGGAGCTTTCTTAGGGGTAGACTTCTTTGGCCTTGAGCGCTATAAGTGATATGCATGCAAGTAAGATGTGAGCCCACTCACTTTACATCCACCACCTCCTCCTCGTCATCCGAATCTTCAATTACCCGACTTGGCCGACCTGACTTCCTTGCGGGAGTTTTCTTCGGTGCTGCCTGTGTCAAATTGAAATTAGCTGTGCCCCGGATCTTAAAGGTTATGCCAGTTTTTGGAAGGTATTTTGCGATATGTGATTGTCGCCGAGGCATGTTGATTTGGCAGAACAAGAGTCTGGAAGTATGTTTGAGGTGTGCTGGGGGTGACAGAAAGTGTTGTATTGAATTTCAACTTACCTCTTCCTTCTGTGAAGACTGGCTCSCCTTCGCAGCACCACCACCGCCAAAGAAGCTCCTAATGTCCGCCGGCATCCCTACTCAAACACAGCTCCCCAATAAAATTGCAACAATTCCGCAGAATAATCGAAAGTCGATAATGGCCGCGTTGCAGCCTGGCCGTGGTGGTACACAAAGGATGGAATGGGCTGGTTGCCGCAAAAAATTAGGGAGGGGAAGACGATGAGGTGCGCTCACGACGCGTTTCGATGACGGAAATCGCGAAATGCACTTAACTCACGGGACACGCGCGCCTTCCCTGAACCGTGCGTGCTCGAAAGCCACAACGCCACAAATTGGGGCTTGGCGGACATCGAAAGTTCGTCCTCAGACCTTCGAGCTCGCTGCGCGATATCATCTTCACCACATCGACATCCATCATGCCGCCGCCGAGGATACAGGCGAGTCTGGTGACTCAACTGAATCAACTGACTCTCTCTGCAACTCGACCACGACGTACATCCCCCCTCCACTGAGTTCCCTAGCACCTTGAGCTGATAGAATCCGCAGTAGTATCCGCACCAGCACAGCGTCAAATCCCGCAATTTCTCGCACCGTCCATCCGACCGTTCTCATCCACATCATGCCAATTCAACTGGCTGATGCCCAAGGGCGGTGAAACCAGCAAATCCCGCAAGGGACGTTGTCGAGTGCCCACAGGAGGCAGCATGCGCGGAACCACACTCGTCTGGGGAGACTACGGTCTACGCATGCGCGACCACGATCGCCGCATCTCTGCAAAGCATCTCCGTGTCGCCGAAGAAACGATCAAGAAGCGGCTTCGTGGTATGAAGTTCAGGCTCTACATGCGCATTGCGGCAAATATTGGTGTGTACACGTCTGGCAATGAGAGCAGAATGGGAAAGGGAAAGGGTTCTTTCGATCATTGGACTGCGAGGGTTGCGGTCAGTAAGATCATTTTTGAAATCAAGGGCGAGTTGCACGAGCAGGTCGTGAAGGATGCTTTCAGGCTCGCAGGAAACAAGCTGCCCGGTAAATTACACCACCATCTATGTTTATAAGTAAACATCTCTAACCTCGCGCAGGATTATACGAATTCGTAAAGAAGGGCGACCCAGCTGTCATGGGCGTCACCAAACTTGGAGCGAATGGTATGTCGGAAGCCGATCTGAGGAGGCCAAGAAAGAAGATTGGGCTTGAGGAGACAGCAGCGAGAATTCACTCGACCACTCCTGGATCTTTACCTGCTACCGCCAAAACGACATCTGACACATTGCCCACGACAACTCCATCATAGATCTGTATCATACCATTTGTATATTCCTTTCTTTAGATGTAAAACCAGAATAACATTATGCGTACGGCAGCTCTCCCACCAAGCATGGTGT
Source organism: Nigrograna mackinnonii (assembly GCA_001007845.1). Lineage (NCBI taxonomy): Eukaryota > Fungi > Ascomycota > Dothideomycetes > Pleosporales > Nigrogranaceae > Nigrograna > Nigrograna mackinnonii. The sequence continues at coordinate 119,624 of JGVQ01000285.1, read as the reverse complement.
ACATGGAAGTCCTTGTACTCAGACAGCGAATTTGAGGATGCGGCAGCGGGTTTTCCAGCTAAATATATGTATATGCACGCTAAACCTACAATGTCAAATTATCGACCATATTTACCCCTATCAAACCTTCCTCACGCTTTGTACAATGTGTCCAAAAAGCCCTTAGCTAGATCCACGACAACACTCTTGTTTGGCAGGCTGCCCGCAACACCATAAAGTGCTGCTGCATCGCCCTTAACTGCGCCCTTGGCACCTCTGCCTTCCGCGATTCTTTTCCGTTCCCTCTCCCTCACCTCTTCCGTAACTTCGACAAGATCTGCAATGAGTTTGTCTGATGCAGCTACGATAGGTAAGGTGACTGCTATATGAATAGCAGCGGGGCTTTGGAGAGCATTGAGATGCCATCCTCTGTCGGACATGCCATCTGCAATATCATAGATGTCCAACGTGTTTGAGAGGAAGGCCACGACGGAGACAAGGGGACGGCCAATGATTTTCAAATCAGATGACAGTTCCGGTTTCTCACGGATTGCCGATTCGATCTTCTTCATGCCACCTACGATTTTATGGCAGGCGTCAATATAACCGTTTTCACCTTGCTTAACAAGCGACGCCCAACATCCTGCGATGAGAGCCCCAGGTCGGGAACCGGCAATGCTCGGGGAAGCGTAAACGCCTCCAGTCCAGTCAGGTGAGATGAAATATTGGTACTTTCGCAAGTCGTCGGAGCGGTACAAGACTGTGCTGTTGCCTTTGGGTGCAAAGCCATATTTGTGCGTATCGCAACTAATACTGGTCACACCTTTGAGTTTGAAATCAAAAGGTTCGGAGTCGAAGCCTGCCTTGGAAAGCAGCGGAACAAGGAAAGAGCCCAAGCAGCAGTCGACGTGCAGTGGAATTTTCTTTTTGTGAGCAATTCGAGATAGGCCAGAAATGTCGTCAATGATACCATGAGGGAAATTAGGGGCTGAACCAACCAGAAGGACCGTGTTTGGATTTATGAGACGAGAAACAGATGGAAGGTGGACCTTGTACTGGGGAGCTTTGCAAGCAACCAAGTGCACTTTGATCTTGAAATACTCCGAGGCCTTTCGGAAAGCGGTGTGTGCAGTTTCTGGAAGAATCATTTCTGGTTCCGTGACACCACGCTCCTGGTATGCTTTGTTCCTCGCACTCAGGCAGGCCATGAGGATAGACTCGGTTCCGCCGCTTGTAGAGACACCCACAGCTCCCTCAGGGGCATTGAAGAGAGACAAAACCTACACCTGTTAGCTCGAACCTTTTCATTCATGGACCCATACATACCATTGCCACCACTTCGGCCTCCATTTTCCTGACGCCTGGGAATACATCTGGGTGAATGGGGTTTGAGACTGTGAATTTCCCAAAGGCTTCGGTCTGGAGCTTCAAGAGTTCCTCCCCGCCATGATACACAGCTCCACTAACCCTGCCATCTTCCCAACGAGTGTGTTCCATTCCCTCAAGATCCGACAGTGCCGTTCGAACCTGCTCTTCCGACCATCCCTCTGCAGGGAGCGTCACCAGTCGCTCGACACCAGGGCCCGAAGGTACCAATTTCCTCTCTAGCTTCAATAGTGATTCTGCAACCTGTGTTTGCACTTTCGTGCGCACACCCGGGAGACGTAGAAACACGCCATAGAGAACCCGCCTTGTGTAGAAGTAAACGTCGGCCACGGACCCGGTGATGCCCCGACCTTTGAGCTGGTAGAACAATTTCCGCGTCCAGCGAAGTAAGAAGAGGATGAATACTATGTTTCGGAGTCTGCAAGGTCTCGTCAGCAGCCACAATCAGTGAAAGGCCTAGGGGTCTAGGATAGAGAAGCCCATACACATCGAGATTCAGGGCAACAAGTTGACCCTTAGCAGAGCCCTTCCTCGCGTTGAAGGTCTCACGGAGACTAACCGGGAGCCTCGATGAGCCAGGCATTGCGCTACTCACGATTTGATGAATTTACTGCGAAATTGGCATTGCAGGAAGTCGGGGGAAAGTTGACGCGGGCGGGTAAGTTGAAGGTTACGTCAAGCGCGCGTTCATGTCCTCGGCTTAGCGTTCTCCCACATGTGAAAGGCACGGACCAACTGGGGAACGGCTGTAAAATTCCACTTTAGGAAACTAGAAATCTAGAATAGGATGGCTTGCGAGAACACGGAGCGGCCGTGGTCATCTTCGGAAATTTCATTGTCGCATGCTGCAGGCTTTGGGGTCCAGTTTGCGAAATGGGCGAAGAGTGATCATTTCAATTGAGAAGGTTCCATGCGCGTGCTGCAAAGCACAGGTTGGTCTCAACCTAGCCAATCAATTGGGTATCAAAACTAATTACGAGCATGCCAGCGACTATGTGCCGCCATTGCAAAGACGGGCATGACTGCTCCACACCGCTCACACCGGAATGAATCCTCGTCGACCATATCTTCATCCTCCGATTCCCAGCCATAATTACCACTATAATTGCCTTCTTGTGACAATGTTGGCACATCTTCAGAACCATCTATTCCTCGGACTGGTTGCGGTTCCTGCTGTTCGGCGTAGATTTGATTTGGTATAGCGTCATCCATTTCGATCTCTTCGACATGATCTTCGATTTTCCACTGTTTTAGCACATCATCCTGCCTCCTGAACATCTTCGATATATCTCTGCCAATGCCTCCCTTATCACTCGCTGCATCAACCAGATTAGTAGCGGCTACATTAACTAGACTCAAATTCCAGCCGCTCTTCTCAGGGTGCAGCTTGCGAAAAAGAGGTAGCAGAGTCTCCATTACAAGGCGCTCGGCAACGCCTTCGATGCTGTCCTTTAAGCTAAAAACGAAATTCGGCATTGGAGAGGACCGTGATATCCGAGCAAATGATCTATTTCGACTCCCATCTGGGTTTTGTGGCGGCCGTGGACGAGTTGAGAGCCGAATCGTCTTCGGAAAAGCAAGCCATCGTTTTTGAAGATGATTAGTAGATGAACGTTCCTCTGACTGTTCAAGAGCTTCCGCCTCCTCGTCCTCTTCGAGGAGGTCGACATGCATTCTAGTCAAGAGACTCTTGGCAAGCATCCGCAATTCCTTGAGGACTTCGTCAATGGTGTCTAAGCGGATATAACTGTCTTCAATGCTGATCTGTTTAGGTACCTCGCAAGCCTGTGCAACCTCTGTATCGTCACAGCCATTGAGCAAGTTCCAAATTCTTGACCCAATGCCGTGCGGGGTACCAGGACTCCCAAGTATCTGCTCAAGTGTTTCTGATCCGATACCAGGATGTTTACGTATATCACCAACGAGCACGTTCTCTTTCGTGCCGCCATATACTAGACCAGCGTCAAACCCCGCTGGTCTTCCCAAGACATGAGCACGGAGTTTTTGGGCAAGTTTAAAGCCGATGCCTGGAATCTTACCAACCTCGTGGCTATCAATGAACGTGGTGACGTTGTCGGGTGGGTCACCTTCATCAGCAGCATAGGGTGGCAGCAGTGTTGTTTGGTTGTTAGGCTTATGCAAATTTCCGACGAGCTTGGATACAAGCTTGTTCGTAGATATACCCACAGTGCACGTGTAACCCTTTTGAGATTCGAGTTCGTGCCGCAAGTGCTTGGCGAAGTGAGATGCCAAATGCAAACGTAGCCGCAGCATATCTAGCGGTGGGGCGTCTACGACTCCTATCAGCTACGAGAAACGAATTTAAGGCGCTAGATGTTGGTGGCACGGCTAGTTTGGGAACAGATGGAGAAAATCCTAATAACAGCATTTGACATAAGAGGCAAAAACGCGAAATGCAGTCATACGCGCCAGTATCCGGCGCGCAGCAGTGCTTACCCGAACGATCGACCGACGAGTCTGGGTAGGCGTATCCAGCCACCGTAGAAGCGTCAAACGTGAACCCGGCTGTTGGGTCACTTTTGGAGAGGCAGAAATAAGAGTTGGTGAGGTCATTATGGTTCAAGAGGCCAATGTTGTAGTCGACAACGTCTGACACATCCATGAAAACCTAGCGACATGCGTCTTCAACAAGTGTCCTTTGGGAGAGGGGTGGATATACTGAAAATGGAAGTAGAAAAACAAGAGTGTCTCAGCTGAAAGAAGATCGGTGGCTGTGCTAAGAATATGACTGCTCGTGACTGGTAAAACCTACCTCATCAAAGCCTAGTCTCTCGACCTTTGAGTTCCACGAGAAGGACTTGAGGAAGCCATACAACTCCTTAGAAGCGTTCCGAAAGCGGGTGAGATCCTCACCCAGGACGATAACTACGTCTGGACAAATTCTTTTGGCATCTTTGATGAGCTGCAGCTTGTAGAGACCCTAGGCTCCGGTCAGCGGCAGCAATGCTGACCCATGGACCAGACATAGGATTAAGGTCGGCGATGGGAGAAAAGATGGTGCGTACTCGTCTCCGCGCCTCGTAGTTGCATGTGACTACGATTTGTTTCTGTTGCACAGCCAGCGGCTTTGCACGAAGAGCCGGAGTTTCATGTTCTATAACGGATGCATAGAAACAGTCCTGCGGAAACGGAAAATGGTGAGCTAGGGCAAGACACTGATGATGGTGATGTGCAATGGCTGAGGGCAGAGTAGGCCTACGTAGTCCTAAAGCGGGCGAGGAGAGTCAGGTTAGCAGGAGCAGCCACTGTAAATAAACAAGAAGAGGACAAGAGTGCGAGGACGATGGGGATGATGGGCGAGGCTACGCGCACGGGGCCTAGGCGGTGCAGTAGTAGGGTAGGGTAGGGTAGGTTGGGTTGGGGATGGGGCGTTGAGGGGGAGGCCTGGTGCTGTGCTGTGCTGAATCAGACAAGACAGATGAACATACAAAATGGATTATAGTCGAATCGAGCTGCCGTTTAAGCCTCTTCCTTCGCGGATGATAGGCCATGATGCTGACAAGAGAGGCGGGVGGGGRGGGGAAACAGCCTGGAGCCTTGAAACGTTGAACCACGAGGCCGGTGAGGTTGAATTTTTAGAGCCCAGAAAGGCGCCTAACAGAAGGGGGGAGGGAGTAGTCTAGTGGATGATGATGATTAGATATGTATTAGAGAGAATGTGAGTGAGCGCATATGGTATGTGAAAGCGGCGAGGGAATAAGCGCTGCGGTGCTGCGGTGCTGCGGAGAAGCTTCGGATGTCGGTGGTCGGAGGACGCGGGAGGGTGAGAGTGAGCGTGAGCGTGAGCGCGAGGGCGTTAGAGACAATATTGGCGGGCACCGGCAGGCCGCGCAACAACTATGGGAATTGGGAAACATGGCAAAATCAATGGAACAAAGATTCGAAACGCGTTTGAAGCAAAAGGCCGTTCAGCAGGACAGAGTTGCTGCCCAATGAATGGCAGCCGACTTTACGCCGAAGAGGGGGGGGGGGGGGGCAAGGGATGCGACGACGACCATGATAGAGCAAAGCACAAGACGTGGATATTTGCCACAGAGAGGAGAACGACTACGACGACAAGTGACGACTACGAAGGACCTACGACGATGTCAGAGGACGAGACGAGTTTGGGAGCAGCCGATCGAGATACGGGCAAGCTGTCCAAGTGGGTCTTCTGAGACGCTGGGGGGACGGGGGGGGACTCGACGAAAGACGGTAGACGCAGGCATACTGTGCACGCCGCGCAGGGGCAAGGCCACCTCCACCCCCCCTTGTCGGGCATGTCTCTGGTCTCTCATCTTGTCTCTGGTCTCTTGGTATTCTTGTATGGAAAAGTCCATTTTTCGCTCGCCCCGCCAGGCCCGTTCGGGAAGCATAGTACGCATGTACGCATGGCACGCCAATTATAGCCACACCCTGCACCCAAAAATATCCCTCATTGGCCTGGTGGCGGCGACGCTCTAACGGAAAGCGCTTCGCCCATCCCAACGCTCTTCTCCCCTTGGACCTCCGTTGCTTGTCGATGTCGACCTTTGTCCCCAACCAGCGCCTACAAACTGACGATGAAGAAAAAATAGCCTTCCGCGCGCGCACGCATTCTGTGCCCCTCTCCCTGCCCTGCGGGCTTTGGAATCCAGGCCTACCAGGGCAGGAAGGATATGCTGCGACTCCTCCACTTTGCTTGCGTGCTTGCTTGCTTGCTTGTCTCGCTCCGCTGCTCTACATAGTACATACATACATAGATAGATACAATGCAGAGACATACCCACACTGGCTCACAGACTCACAGACTCACAGACTCACAGACATTCCCCGTCCAACCATCATCATCCATAATCATCCATCGTCCATCATCCAACCCAACCCAGGCCCGCCGTACTGGCTCCCGCCTATTGTTCCTACTCGTATATATCGCCCGCTACTCTCCCACCCCTCGCACGCAACGCCTCTCGCTCCTCTAGTACAGGCTACAGCTGATCGCCCCCCCTCCCACCGTCCAACCCCCGTACCCGCTTGCTAAAAGTACATCGACCCTAGCAAGCCCTCAGCACCCCATAAGCAGCCTCCTCCCCAGGGCAATACGAAGCCCACGGTCCACACCTGAGCACGCCAAACCATTCCCCAAGAACAAGCACGGCTCCCCGACCCTGCCTCTGCTTCTCTGTCTCATTCTCTCTTTCCGGTCTTTTTGTACTATTAACTTCTACTACTACTATTACCGCTCTGCTCCTCTCTGCTCTGCCCTTATCAGCAAGCGTCCCCTCCCAACTGATCCCACCTCGCTGGGCGCATCCCACAAGTCACGGTCACGCTCTTGGTCACGCCTCTCTCTCCACCACCACCAGACCTCCTCCACAGCATCGCATGATGCTTTCGACTATATCACACTCCATGTCGCCGTCCTACCCTCCGTCTCATGACCCTCCTTCCACCATGGCCTCTCCTCTCGCCATATTACCCCAGCACCAGCCCTCCCCGGCCCTCAACTTGCCACAACGACCAAAGCTTCACATCAACACTCAGCAGTTGCGCACTTTTGGCAAAGGATCAAGTTTGCGACTCGATACTTTGAGCGCCGTCTCTCCCACCGTCCGCAACACCTTCTCCAACGCCTATGAAGTACCCTCTTCCGCCGCGCCAGCCTTGGGACGACCCTCAAAACCCCGACTCTCCATCGACAGCAACTTCTCCAAGTCCTCCGACTCGAGTACCTCCAGCAGCTCCACACCAAACTCCGCCTGTACACTTTCATCTACACTGACTTCAGCCACGTCAACCGACTCCGCGACCATCTCAATACCCTACAAGCAACCACACAACCTCGCTTCTATCCTTACAAATAGTCCTGCGCGACTAATAATACCACGAAAGATGGGACCTGCACGCCCTATGTTCCCAGCGGAGAAGAAGGTCTCTTTCCGCACTCCGCTTGTAGAGGAGATCAAGACTGTAAAATACACTTTTGCGCACTCGGATCTCGAATCATCAGTGAGCTCAAGCTCAACTAATTCCACCACCGAAGGTCCGGCTTCTTCTGAGTCGGAATCCTCCACAGTTTCCCTGTCTATCGCGACATCATCATCATCATCCGGCGCGGCATCTTCGCCATCTATTCAGTCACCGTCCGAGCGCTCGAGTTCTTCTGCCTTCTCCTCTTTGGAGAGCTCACCCCGACCGCGACGCCCAAGAGCGGGGGACAAGCGCGACTCTTCAGAGTCAGAATCAGACAGCGACTCGTGCCCACAGACACCAGTCGCGGGACGCCGCAAACGAAGAAGGGACTGGAGGTGGACGTTGGGTCCACTTCCATCCGACAAGTCGTCGTCAGCTTCAACAAGCGAGACGACTACCAGCGAAGACAGCAGCTAATTTACCACTTCATCACCAATATCATCATCATTATGGGAGGCGTTTTCTCGGGGGCAGCATCATAGGATCAGCATACATGGGGCGGAAGACGCATTATCAACGTGGCGCTTTTCTTCTATTTGATTTTACATTTTGGTCACGGCATTCTTACGGTGTTGTCGCATTTTATGATACCAATGCATGAGGGGGTTTTGGGCAACAGTGGCGTCTTAGTGTTTTACAAGCAACCTGTACATAATCATCTTGAACACGAGGGGAGCCGTGTAGATGGCGCTCGGCGGCGCATACACGAGGAGAGAGGAGAATACCGAGATACGAGGGCGCGAGATGGGCGGGCATCGTAATCCGCATTGGTTGGCTTAATTAAGAGAAGCAAGATATATTCTCCGAGATATTTCTTGCAAATCAAAATCCTGTCACACATCCATGATCTGCGCCGATCTTTTGCCCTTTGCACCTGGGACCTGAAGACCCTGGAAAGTTGAGTCGACCTTCAGCCGATTTTCGCAATGCCCTTGATTGGCATCGTATGGGGCCAAATTAATTGCACTTAGCAGAGGTTCGCCGCTGACGTCGGATCTGCATAAAGGGAAAGCTGTCAACTTGGATCTCTTCGACACTCTACTTGATTTGGCGCCTAATAACACACTCACATGCGCACATGCGTACGCACACGCTTATACCAAACCCCACAAAGCGCAAGAGGGCAAACCGTGCCTGGCCAGGAAGAGCCAGTCAAGGCCCATGCCCGTACCCTTAGCGACGCTGGTAACGCCTACGCATGAGTTTAGATAACCATTAATACACACACTCCCTCTGTTACATGACCCCTAGTCACAGGTACAGGGCTCGTGTCGTTTCACGATTTCGTTTCCCAGGCCAAGTTCATGCGCAGATCAAACAGAGGCTGCCACAAGGGCCGCGAACGCCATTCAATAATCGGCGGGAAACATTCTAGAATCGGAACAGCGAGGAAGGGGCTACTATTTTTGGGGGGGGAGGACAGGGCAGGTCTTGCGAAAATCTGTGGCGGAAAGTTCCAGACTGCCGTACACGCCCCCCATGTGTGTCCAGGTGGGAGGTGGGAACTCCGCAACGGGCTGAATTGTCCACATTTCATCTTGGATAAAAGAGGCCAATCGAGCGTACGTAACACAAGAGGCTTCAACCTCACTCGCCGGACTTTGCCGTCCAATCTCGTCTCGGTGTGCCACTTCTCACTCCACTACAATTACCCCTGTATCTACCAGCGCTCATCCTCCTGGAGAGGAGGTTTAAGGTGTGGCTGAGCGGTGTGGCTGAAGCACTACGAATTCTTCACACGTGGTCGCTTGCCATCGGCGCTAGCGGGGGAGAAAGGAACCTCTCGATCTATTGAACGCCGCTGCACGACTCAGGGGCAGCCGACAAGGTTCTAGAATACTTCACCAATTGTTCCTTCGACACTTCATTTGTTGAGCCGGAAATATCCTCAGTTCGATAAGGCCGTACTTATCTGCCCGGTAAGTCTGCCGAGTGCGTGTGCGCGTTCGTGATAGTGGATGTGGTGTCGATTACTCAGTATGTACTCCGTACTCACTATTGGCACTAGCCATCCTAAGGGAACCGAGCATGACCAACAATATCCTTCTATAACGCCAAATCCGGAATACTGTTGGACTCTTTTGAAAGCCATCCTCACTCCTGTCGTATGTCGTCGTAGCTGCCAAGTCCTGTTGACTGGCGCTTCTCGTCGTTATTTCCGCAGCCAGAATCTATATGGCAGTCACCTAGCTGTGCAGCAAATACTCGAAGGTGGTTTCCTAGATGCTGTAGCTTGGATTTTGGATCTCGTGTCGTTTCTCATAGCCCAATTTCCTGACCTTACTCTCACAACATCCAATATCACTAGCTTGTATGCGAATGCTTTCATTTCGTACCTTCTAATCTATCCCACCATCGCTTAGCCAACACGTTGGCATTCTAAACATGGTCCACTCCAACGTCTTCAAGCACGGTACAATAGTGTGAGTCTTTGTATAAGAACTGCAGTTTCTAAACAAAGGTAGCACGTGATAGAGAGAAATCTCACCGAGAACAACCAGGACCCTCCATTCCTGCGAGATCATCTCAACGAAAACCGCCTAGAGCGTATGATAATTCCAGTGACCGTGGGCCTTCTTCATCCAGTCCCAGCTCCTCTCGAAAGCCAGCACCAATAAGCATCCCGTCTCGTTCGCAACCAGTCACAGCCCTTGAAGGTAACAGCTTTGCACCCCTGATCCGCACTACTATAGCTGAATGACCATCCCCAGGCTTTGAAGTCAGCAGTACTATAATAGAACCCGATTCACGCACTAGGCCCTCCATTGAAGACCTCGAAGAGTCTAAGTCGGACACTCCTTCGATCGAAACATCTGAGAGTGAGGATCCCGAATTTGGAGCGCCACTATCCAGGACAAGGTCTAGGAAAAGCTCAGAGTCCGGTGGATCTTGGATAGGAGCATTGTCTGACGAAGCTCGTGAATATACTAGGTGGCTAGTCGAGCACGAATCCAACAAAATCCACGACACACACCCAAAAGGTAAGAAACCCGTAAAAATATCACCACCTCCTACTTCATGTATTCCGCCTTCGCCGAATCCAGCCATTCCAAAACATCGAGATGTCACGCCAGAATCCAGTGCTCTAAAAGCACCTCGCAGGTCGCCGTCAGTACCAAATCTTACTGAAAGTGGGGGTTTTGCTAGCGCTGCTCAGACAATGCGCATGCGCAGGCACGAGATTGAGGTCAGTAGAGCTTCCAGATAGTTAATATAAATGTAGAATTAATTGATATAGGCATTGGGGTTTACAAGCATTGACTCCAGTAGCCCGCCAACAAACCCACCATTCAAGTTTCAATTCAAAGGATCCAAGACACTGTCGGATCAAAGCCCTCTGAACCTGGTTCCTCCAATCTGGGACCAGAGACGTGAGTCGCTTGTTTCGCCATTGTCGCAAGAGCCACCAATACTACCTTCAGTAGAGCCGGCAGAGCAATCGACAAAGCAGTGGACAGAGCAGCCACCAATACTATCCTCTTTGGAACAAACGGCACAGCCGTCCAATATCGTCGCTAAGACCTCAGCATACAAACTGAGCGAACTAGACCGCATCATAAAAGTCCTTTCTGTCTAGATGATAGACCGACTAAATATGATGGTTTCCGCGCGACCATATCGTGCGGTGGAGTGGTGTGATTTTGATTGGTGCGTTTTTTTGCTCTTTGCCGCTTTGATGGCCGTTACCCTTACAGTTATTAGGATACCTTCACCCATTCGGACATGTTGCCAAGATATGTTGGCCAAGCAATGGATGAACCGGCTACCACACATACAATGTCAGCCACCGGCCCATGTCGCTTCACAATTACTTGATACTACGATCAGCAACGTCTTCGCTCAGGATGGTAAGAGTCCATTAACCATCATCGACTTTTGTGCCGGTGGTGGCGGACCAACCCCTGTTTTTGAGCGTCTCATAAATGCAAACCGCCACGAAAGGGATGAAGTTCGACTTAACTTCCTCATGAGCGACCTATATCCTAACATTCAGGCCTGGAGGGAACACTGCAAGGGTTCCGACAATCTTGGATACATTGCATATGAAGTCGACGCTACTGATCCACCCGCTATTGCACTCAGCGTTGAATCAAACTCTGCCAGACCTCGTTTCGAAGATACACTTACAGCGCAAGAAAGAATATCTTATGGAAGGAGTAAAACGAGGATCTTCCGGCTTTTCAACCTGGCCTTCCATCATTTCGATAATGAAATTGCTATGGAGGTTTTAAGAAGCACAATGGAACATGCTGAAGGTGTAGCTATCATCGAACTTCAAGATCGCCGCCTCCCTTGTATTCTCATGATGTTGCTCAACTTCTTTCTCGTTCTTGTGATCACTCCATTCTGGTTCCCCTTCTCTTCTCAAGATACTCGGAGAAACTGGCGAAACGCAGCACAGTACTCTTTGACATACACGTGCGTTCTTCCTTTCGTCCTTTGCTGGGATGGTGTCGCTAGCTGTCTCCGGACCCGGGAGTTCGAGGAAGTGATGGCCCTCATTAGTCGACTTGAGGAATTCAAAGGTGAACGCCTAGTCGTCAAATCTGATGCTGGGGACGAGACCGTGGAGAAGTACTGCACAATCGGTGGTTGGACGTTCTCATATCACAGGAAAATGCACACGTGGCCCTTTGGGTACGTGAACTTTATCTCTGGTAGCAAGAATACAAAGGGCATGCGTGGAGAACTTTCACGACAGCTAGGACGGTCGAAGCGGAGGGTGGACAGTCTTGGGAAAGAACTCGATGGCGTCACGGAGCGACATACACAACGAAACAAGGGCAAGGGAAAGGGAAAGGGGCGGTCCACGAGGCACTTAGCTAGTCTAGGTAGCAATGCCAGTTGATTGTTGTTCTCGATCTCTGTGGATGAAAGCGTAATCGTCTACTGAAATGCATCGTTGGATGAAATGATATGACTGAATGGCGTGTTGCTATGTAACACCCGTTTTTGCCTTTAACCTAGTGATGAGCTTCAGATCTTTTCATCGTGATTAGCTGATGAGGTAAATACACGGAACGGCCTCAATGGGCGAGAGGAAAAGATTGTCAGGGACAAAGCTATCATTTGATTTCAAAATTAATCATCTATTTACGTAGGAGCCTATCATACCAGCACACTCTAGCTTGCTTGCTTGTGAATGACAAGTCTAAGAGGGCTCCCACCAGATTGTAGTCTCGAGACTCGCCATATTCGAGTTTCTAATTAGCGTCGAAGTCGATTTATATGTCTAGAGACGGCAGATGCAGGGGTCGTACTACGGAGGACCTTGTCCCTGTTGATACTGCCGATATTTCTGCCTCTGCTCCCGCTGATACTGTTCATATTGTCTCTGCTGGTTCTCTGCCGCTTGCCGAGCACTCTTCTCCCTCTCCTTGCTATCATCATCTCGCGGTCCCGTATGCCGTCGTCGTCGTTGATTCTCGGTCTCGGTATGAGTATCAGTCTCACCATCCCCATGACCTCCTCCTCCTCCTCCTGCAGCTTCCACAAGCATACCCCGAAGATTTTCAGATGCGGCTCGTCTGCGTAATCTCCTCTTATCATCTTTCCTCGTTGCTGGATGTTCGTTTCTCTGGTGATCGTTCTCATGCTCTTGCTTTTTCTTCTGTCGTTGTAACCGTCCTCGCTCGTACTCTATGCAATTCTTGACGTGCGACCAGAAGCCTAGTGTTGGGCCGAGTTTGAACTTGTAGTTTGGTGTTGGTGGGGGTTTGTGTTTGCTGCCATCGCCGCCGCCGCTGTTTCTGTTGCTGTTGCTGCGTTTTGGATGCTTGGCATTGGAGTTTCCGGAAGGCGGGCTCTGGGGTTTGGGTTTGCGTTTGGTGATTGGGGAGGGAGTGCGGGATTCTGGGGGTTTGGATCCGATGGGGAGGGCGCCTGTCATTAGGTATAGTGGAGCGGAGTGTGGGTCTTGAACTTGGGCTGCTGAGGATGTATGGGTCGGTGGATTGGAGGCGGGCGTTGTCTTGTCTCCGCTGCGTGTAGGTTTGTCCTGTTTCTGAGGATTTGGCGGTCCTTTATGATGCGTGTGCGGATCGTTGCGCCGATGCTCATGTCTCCTGGTGTGTTCGTTGTCTTTCTGTGAAGAAGGGGATTGGCTGCTTTGGGACATTTGCAATGTGTGAATGCTTCGTTCTTCAAGAGGAATCTCCAGGATTAAGCGACCCAGCGAATGGTGTGTTCGTGGTGATGGTGACTGGTATTGAGCCCCGCGGCGTGCGGCCAAATGTTCGGCTGTCTGTGAGGCTTGTGGGGGTGGAGGTGGTGTTGCCATTACAGATATAGTTGGGTAGCGGTGTGGAATTGCGATTTGACAGACCAAGTATCAAGCACGTAGAATCATTTTGAGCTTGTGGGTTCTATGACTTTAACCACATTCGCTTCTAAACGTAAGTACAAGTTTGAAGAAACGAGGACATGTCACCCATTATACTGTATTATGTATTGTGAATAAAAGGACAATCCGATGTGTCATCGGCTGTACCGGAGTGAATTGGCCAACAGAGGACAGTTGATGGTGAAATGTAGCGCTTGTCTACGCTGGTGACAAAACATGTCATCATTCGCCCAACGCGTCTCTTAGTCCTCGTAGGCCTACAATCCTCATAGTTGTTAGATACTCATCACTGAATATGTCGATACCGAGGCCAGCACCAGCGGAAGAGGTCGCGCAGCGCGTTGCAGCGCGCTTGCAGGACCGAAACTTTGACATAAGCTTCATTAGGTTGGTCCTTGAAGTATGTCTCGAAGAGCGGCGAATTTATAGGTTGAGATTGGAAGAAGTAGTAAGGAATAGGGAAAGGGAAGGTGAAAGCCAAAGACCTGTTAACGTTGTAGATCGGCAAGGGAACCCGGAGAATAACCATGGCGAAGGAAGCCATCGCCGGGAGCGACGTCGAAGGCGCCATCGCTCACCACCAGTATATAGGCCACAATTGAACCTCACCTTGGGTATTGCGGATCATGTGAGGGCGTGTATTGAATTTCAACGGAGGGAGACTGATAGGAAAGCGCGCAGGGCACGGCGTGAGGCAAGAATGCGCGGTGAGGACGATGTGGACGATGTGGATAAGAATGCAAATGAAAGTGAAGGAGATAAACCCTTGGATTCCGTGGCGCACGAACAGGATTCGCATGCTAGGGATGTAGAGACGAAGGAAAGGGAACAACTGAAGCCTGCTGCGTCACACGGGACACAGCGGGGACGGAAACGGACTCAAAATGATTCGAATCAGGGTGATATTCCATACCGAGACTTGAGGATGGATGAGAACGGGGAGAGGAATGCAGAAGCCAGGCAAGTCGAATCGAATCATGGCTTGGATGGCCTTGCGTATGGCAATGATTTCCGAGTGGATAGAGAGAGAACGCCTGAGCAGATAGTCTTACAAGACCATGATGCACCTACGTGGGATTTTAGTGCTCTCGAATTTTGATACATAACATATATTCGGTACATGCATAAATTGTAGAATTTGTATTACACCTCGATGTTGGGAAATTTAATCAACAAAGTAGGAATTGTAGGAATAATTGTGTTAGGTATGGTGAAACAGCACTTAATAGACCATTTAGAAATTGAGTATCAGTTCTTCATATAAGAACTTTGAAACCACATATGAGCTGTCACAACGAAAAAAGAAGTTAGGTACGAAGACATTGAATAGCGTGAGACCATGCTCTCTATTGAAAGCGATTTAAAGAAATTCATCAAGTAGTCTAGGTGTGCTACTAGAGGATATGATAAAAGAACCGAGGATGATTCTAAAAGTTTGACAGCCTTGCTTACAATTTCTAGACATGTCCGGCAGGATGACCTTGCTTGGGAGTAGTCTGACAGCGCATATCATTCCGGTGGCTTCGTAGATCTATGCAACATGATGTTTCACGTTGATCTGAAGTGCGCATGTCAGCTCGTGCCTGCGGTGGAGGCTGAGCTGACGCAGGCAGTTTGTACGACGAGCAGTGCAAGTGCAAGTGCAAAGGCAAAGCAAGGCGAAAATCTTACAAGTTGTTGGTGTTTGAGTAGACGTCGGGGTCTTGGATGTGATCGCCCCTATTTGGCACAGATACGGCTAGCATCCTTTGGTAGCGAATGTGGAGATTGGGATGAGCCAGACGTCTCCCGGAGCATCTCCCGGCCGCAACCGCCTTGGATCTGTCCATTCTCCAAGCAATTCGGTCATTTCTCGTCCTAATTTCATCAGACACGGCCCTTCACAAAGTTTCGAGCGGTTTTACTTACGGAGTAGCTTCATCTTCGACATGTCGCCGTTGAAGACCGGTCGAACCTCGCGTCAGGTCGACACGCCGCAGAGTGCACCCTGACAGCCTTGTGTAAGGAACGTGGCCCTTGTGCAGCTCCAACTTTATGCACCCAGTGGTCAGCAGGTGAGCAGCTCACACCTGTTGGCAGTCTGCGGAGCCATCGTGGTCTTCCAAGGGAAATAGTTGGAAATGATTTTAGGCCCTGCACCCTACCTAGATTGGGGAAATTACACACATCCCCCGCCTGTGAGGTCAACCTTACCTTCTCCGTACTCCACGTCTTTCGACCTTGCCGGATGGGGCTGTTTGAGATTCTTTTCAATTGTTGCTCTCTGCCGTGCCTCTAGTCTTCACAGTACCGCTGCGGTTGAGTTTGAGGAGACCCGGTTGGCGAACCAAGATCGAGCTGCGAACCAAGAGTCGAGTATGATTGGTCACGACTGTATGAGAGTCCGCACACTCCCGAGAGACAGTCCCTGTGTTCCTTACTCCGTAGAGGCACAAGTCAGCTCGGGTACGAAGCAGTCAAACTCACACGAAATGGGCGTTGCGGCCCTCGCGCCATTCGCTGCAAGATCAATCAATGCCGATCCCTACGCGGCCAAGCTATCCTTTAAACCGATGAACTGGCCCGTGGGCTGAGGCTTTGCCTCCTGGAGGAAGCGCCAGAAGCATTATTCCTAGAACGTCTCGCACGAGCCCTACCGATTTTGGCCTCTCACCCCGTTTAATTATACGTCCATCTTTCCCCAAGAAGACGCGTTCGGCGTCATGGTTGTTTCGATGATCTTCTGCGCCTTCCAGTTGCACCTTTTGCGTCAACCCAGGGGACCGGTCTCACACTGTCCTTACTCACAGCTCATGCATCTCAATGTGAATCGTGGAACGCCGGCCATGCGGTGACACCCTCTCGAGGTCTCTTCCAGGTTCAACGCAGCACAATTGCATGCAAGGACAGCAGCACAACCGACAGCTCCAACTCTTCGACCATGATGGTTCCGACAAGCGGCAGCGGCAATGCACACCGTCATTCCCCGGGCGCACATGGGAGAAGTCGTCCCTTATTGAAAGTAGCCAGCGACCCAGATCTCAGTATGTTGCAATATTTCCCTTATCTCTTCGCGCATCCCTTCTTTTTGGTTCCCAGACCAGAGTACTGGGTAAACTCCAGACTGTCGGGAACATATGAGCTGTTCCCCGTTTAAGGGTCCAATATCCAGGAACTTGGCTCTCTGGGAGGATCCGCTTTGGGATCCCAAAGAGAAAGGGATCCCATAATGCCTTTGCAAAAGCCTCCACCTCAGTTTGCGTATTCGTCGAACAAGCAGGGTCTAACTAAGCGCCAAGTGCTCCAAGAGCGTCGACGAACTCTCCAAACCATCAGTGAATTAGGTTCCCAAAATGGCACAGGAGCAGGAGGAAATTCTCCCTCTGGGACATCGCGCGAATTTAAAGTCAAAAGTCAAAATGCTCGTACGGTTGGCACCGACTCAGTCCCAGGAAGCACAAAGCAAGCTCGCCCGCAAACATTGGGATACGGGCAAGTCCGCACTCAACCTTCAATCACGATTACCGAGGCAGAAAGACCTTCAATGCGACGCTCACTCACCGAACCCCTGGATTGGAAAAATGCTCACATTGGCGATTCAGGCAAACCAATGGATATAGGCATCGACCCGAAGTCAAATCGACAGTCAGTTCGATTTTCCCTTGGCCCTCATTCACTCCAAGATCCCCATTCCTTGAGACGGAAAGATTCAGGACTAGGTAGCAGGCAGTTGACGGCTAGCAAAAATCCTCAAAACAGCCGCGCGACTGCCAATCCCAGGCGTTCGGTCCATATCCAGAATGTGACGGGAGGATCAGCATCTAACAGCCCAGGACTTGGCGATCAACAAGGAAGTCAAAAGTTCAGCCGGGAACAAGCAGTTGCGGAAGCAAAAGCGAGACGGCAGAGTCGTCGTCTATCAACTGGAAGTTCGTCTACTTTACCAACGATGACACCAGTGCCTGTAGCAAAGCCGAGCCAGGCCCACCTGAAAAGCTATGGAAGCCAACAGCAACTACTCCAAAATAGCCGGACAATGAACAATGAGCAACATGCGTCAGATCGATTAAATAGAAGATCCAGCTATGGTCAGATGGGTATGATTATTGGCAACAACGACCATCCTCAACTTGCGAAACAATCTAGCAGAAATGGAAACCTACGCACCTCCATCCACGTGGATCCAGTTCCTAGACCCCGTTCCACAGTCTCCAATCCGAGAAGAAGTTCCACTCACCAATCCTATTTGCAACCACCAGGCGGAGGTCAAGATCAGGACCGTGTATCCCGCTCAGTACACTCGCCCCAACGCGCATCGACTCGCGCCTCATCCACACATTCGGCAAAGACCGCCAACACCTCAGTATCCAATGGAACTAATGTCTCGCATCGATCCGAGAAAACTTCTGGTACGAATCGTTCAAGCCGGTCCCGCCGCCACCAACAAACACACGGCGTCACCAAAGAACATCTAGATGCGCTGGCGGCCTTGACCGCACCGGCGCCCACTACGGCCTCCACTATGACACCGCAATCCCTGGCCTTTCTCGAAGAGCAGCAGAAGCGACTGGAAGAAAAAATCAGGAGGGCGGGCGTTGCGGATGAACGTGCGGCCCGCATTTCGCTCATTCAAGACTCCAAACGACCCTCAATCCCTGGCTCCCGAACATCTCACTATAGTAACGGCCATAGCCCGACAGCGACTCAGCACTCAACTTCTAGGAATGTTCATGGATCCTCAAAACCGGACGCATTGCGTCTCTTGCGCGAGCGAGAAAAGCTTCTGCGATGGAAAGCAGAACGAGAAAAGCTCGAATTTGAGCGGCGCGAGAGGATCAAGATTCGGGAACGGGTACGGAGGGCCAACGAAATGGAAGAGGAAAGGTCTCGAGAATTGGAGAAGAGCAAGGAGAAAGAGAAAAAGGAAAAGAAGAGGGGGTGTTTTGGGTTCTTCCGATAGAAACTCTCCTTGGATTTACCTTTGCATATCACAAGCGATTTCGACTGATACTGCCTCTATGGAATATGTAATATCTCTTCTTTCTTTTCGTTAATTCTGCTTATTTCTCTGGCGGGCATTTATCGGTTTTTTTTTTTGGTTTTAAAGCATGCAAGCACGTTCTATATCCAACCTCGAAGGAGTTATTAACCATCCAAGTAGGCATTTCTTATACATTCTCCAGCCAGGCTCATCCAGCACATATAATTTCCTTTCCTTTCCTTTCTTCTCCCTCACAGCGTATAAAAGTTAGACGGTTTAATGAAACTTGAAATATTGCACCTACCTCCTTCAAGAAATCGAAGGACAGGGGAGGGAGCCTACCCTACCTAGGCCAGGTGCCCAACCAATCACATTCTCAGAAAGCCCAACATGCTCAAACGGATGGTGAATCTTCAAACCTTACCTTGAACAGAGGAAAAGCAAATCCAAAAAGTGTACGTATCCTCGGCCCGGTGAAAACCGCCTCGCACCTCGGACCCAGAATCAAGGTTCCGGTCCTCAATTCAACCCCCGAGCCGGATCGGTCGGTCGGCGGGTCGGTTGTTTGGTTGGGGTTATTCATCCGGATCCAACTGTAGACACCACTTCGACATCCGACCTTCCTTTCTCTACCTTAGGCATGCGCGACCGAGCATGCACGAGGCAAACTCTATCTATCCATCTATACATTTCGTGCGCGTGGCTCGGTGCTGAGAAACGCTAGGAGTCTTTTCTCTTGGCGTGGTCGCTCGCTGGTCTAACAGTCCTGCGTGTGGGGTTTAGCATTTTCCTTAACGGGATTTAATCAGGAGTTTATTTTATTTTGGGTGAGGCTTTTTGAGACTTGGGGGTTCGAGATTGATTGATTCATGGGGTTCGTTTGTGTGTAACGATCGGTTGAGGTGGGCTGTTTACCAAGGCATATCATATCATATCATATCACGGAACGGAGTTTGTATGTGATGTGATGGAGTTGGAGGCGAATGGATGGGGATGGAATTGGGACGGATGGGAGAGAGCGGGTGAGGGATGGATGGATGGGGGCTCTTGCCTCCCTCGCTGCCCTGCAAGATAGACGGGGTGGGGGATTTGCGCGGTTAGCATATTCTGGAACCGGTGTGGATGTGCTTCTACGGAGTAATGTGTACTACTGTCCTGCACCGCACCAATAGAAGAGAATATTTCACATGCCCTTTTCACGGAGTTTTGTCTTTGGAATGATGAGGCTTTTTGGTGGGTGGGGGTTTTTGACGTCGGTTCTTGCTGTATGCGTGTATGTATGCATGTTACCTATCGGATGTGGGCGTGAAGACGAAACTGTGGTACGAGGCTCCGCTGATGCCGTCTGTCGCCTTATATTAGGAATTTGTGTGGGAGAGGCAAATACTCTTACTTCTTAGTGTCATCATACGCATGTGTGTACGTATGTACGTGTATTTGATCGAAGCGTGGGAAAAGGTTGTCAGATCTTCCAAATCATAAGCGGCCACTAGTCGCACAAAGACAAGGCAATTCAAATATGATCCGGACAATACATAAGCTGTCACCGCCTCAAACCCAAGCCCCCAATTATACGAAACGTCATGTTAAGACACCGATCGCCGTCGTTGTTTCGTGAAATGCTATTACAAACGCCTCGACAAGCGACGTAATCGCTTACAGAGTGTCTTAAGGGTCGCGAGTCCCGACCGAGGCAATACCGCATTGGGATGGGATGCAGCTCTATTGATTAACAGGGAGGGGACTTCTTTGTAGATATAGGTAGTTGCTGCGGTGCCTCGGATGGATCCGTCCACGTGTGCTTGATCACTAAGTAGATGCCTCTTCCAGAGGTTCACACGTTGGCGGGACCGCCAGAGGCGATTAGCGGTGGGCTCCGAGATGGGCTTGCATGAACATGAACGCACCGCTGTTTCTCACGCAACACTGGGGGAACCAGGGGGGAAGTATCACTAAGGCCTAGAATGGTCAGCCTTGTGGGTACATAGCTACGGCCGGATACACATCATCGGGGGATCCCGTAACTGTAGCGTGTGGGTGCTGCAACAAGAAAGCGCTGGCAGAGTTTGATGATGGTTTCGTACCGAGTATAGAGCGCTCGGGGAGACGAAGACCCTGATACAGCAGCCGTGCAATACTCGCACAAGAAGAGGAGATAGCAGCCCGATTAGAGAAAGTGCTTTGTCACATCCAGTCGGGGGGATCAAATCCGCCAGCCCACGCGATGGACAGGGGGCCATGAGGGAGAGGGCAGCCAATGGGGCCGCAGCCGGCGTTTATATTCTGCTAGCTCTTCTCGTCTAGCCAAGCTCAAATTCGACTCTGCTACTCGCCGTCATATCTGAGCTGTTTCGTGGTGAATAGCTGAGGCTGCAGAAGGGAAGGGATCGTCGAGGCAAAGTTTGGTGAAGAGTGATGCTGTTGGGTAAGGACATGCCCAAAATGGCATTGTGCAGATGGGATTGCCGGTACAGTACATGGCGTAACACTGGGCGAGTTGCTGTGAAGAGAGTCAAGGCAGGACAGTCTTCCTAGTGGTTGAACGACCAGTGTGCTTGCTCGGGCGGGTGACGAGGTCAGTGAGCGTCCAGCGGCTAGCCGGGCTATGGAGACCCTTATGGCATTGTCTTTGCTAGCGAGCCCTCTGCAACGTGATACCTGAGGCGGGCAGCATGATGAGATATGAAATAAGAGAATGGAGCTTTCAGGAATATTGACAGGTCCGTACGACAATGCCAAGCCGTGTATGTGTGGGAGTGAGCGTTTGTGGCAGGATATGCTGCCTGTTTTGGCTATTGGCGAGCATGGCATGGCCTAGCCACCACCACCAACTTGACCTCGTGCATGTCAAGTCAACTTGGGAGTCAACCAGTGGACCTCTTTTGAGCATGCGGCGAAGCATCAACCAAAAAAGCGGAAGAGAGGTGGTCGGATTGATTTCGGCGTGCCTTGCAGTCGGCGACTCATGCATGCGTGCATCGATGGGCCGAGTGGGATTTTTTATTCACCGTCTTCCCAGCGGCCCGGACAGGCTGACGGGGACATTTTTGAGCGTGTGGCCCAGTGAGTAGAGATGGTCACAAGCGGTGAAGTGGTCCGGAGGCGGGATGGCCAGAGTCAAGGCAGAGGCGCACACGTCTGAGAAGAGTCTGCAAGACAGAGGAGATGGAGGGGGGCTATGGTTGGAGGAGGACGAGAGTGGCCATGTCTTGCTTTTACTTCTTGTTTCTGTTCTTGTTCTTTGCTGGTGGGGATGTCTGGCACCTGGGGTCGGGGCCAACACGAACATGGGCACATACGGACAGACACAGGCAAAGACACAGGCGGACACAGGGACCGACTTGTAGACAGACATGCATAGCATAGCAGAGCAGAGGGGCACGGACGGGATATGGAGGAGAATGTTTGGATTAGTGTTATGTAGGTATGGGTTGAAGTGCGGGCAGCGGAAAATTGCTAGGCTGGGCTGCCCTCGTGGCGGGAGAAGACCCTCCTGGCCCACTATGCCCAGTGGCCTACCACGTACGGAGTACGCCCACTAGATACCCTTCAACTGCCCTTCAACCTACGCCCATTGCAATCCCGGGCCCCAATCCCGCCTACGATTCGCCCGCTCGAGCCCTTCCTCAATAATAACCACCACCACCAGAAACCAGAACCAGCTGCAGCACCACTCACTCGCACCTGCACCCGCACCTGCTGCACCTGCTGCACCTGCTGCACCTGCTGCACCCGGTCCTGGTCCTGGGCCCCGTTCTTTCCCCACGTCCTCGCCCTCCTGCCTCCTGCCTCCCTACAGGCTACTACCAGTTTACGAGGAAGGTACGACTACTACTTACGCTTGTTTTCTGCTCGCTCCAACCCGCTAGGGCATGCGCCAACTCCTCCAGCTACCTCTCTCCTCTTGCTCCTGCTCCTCCTCCTCCGCCTCCTCCACCTCCATCTCCACAGCTGAAGAACCACCGCCGAACCATTCTCCTTCCTCTTCTATCTCTCTTCTCTCCTCTCCCTAACACCCCCTCTCCTCCATTGCCTGCTCGCCATTCGACCTACTCGAGCTTTACCCCCCTCCTTCTCCTCCTCCTTGGGTTCCCCCCTCCTCGACCCTCCCACCCTCGTGCGCGTATCCAATGTCTGGCAGCAGCACCCCGCTTGGAATTGCAGCCAACGGCTCGCTGTCACAAGCCATTCACCGCAGCCTCCACGTCGTACACGTCTTCGTCTGAAGAAGCCCAATTCCCCCCAACAAGCTCATTACATTAGTCTGCTGAGCCGACCCGCGTCCACAGCGTCGCATCATGCCTCCCACGGGCAGATCCTCGTCCACTGCTGGCCAGCACCAGCTCCAAGCCCACAATTACAGGACAGCCTCGTCGGAAAGCACCACACCAAAGCGCGGCGAGAAGGCGAGGAGTGCACAAAACATGCATCCCCCCCGCAGGGAGAGCGCCTTGAATTCTTCGGCATCGCAACGTCCTGCGGGCCTCAAGCACCGCGCCTACTCGGCGCCCATGATCCCCAAGAACCGGCTCGATGGAACCGAAAACGAATGCATGGCCGACCATCTGGGTGGGGATCACGCCGACGACGAAGAAATTGCCGCCGACCCCTTCTTCCAGCGCTTCAACTTCCCCCAGACTGCTCCTCCCCCGAATCGAGCCCCCGAGGTCTCCTCCACTGGCCTGGACAGCTCCTCAGACACCGAAGGCCCACTCTCCCCAACCCATGTCATGGCGCGCCAGACAGGCGTGATGGACAACCTCCCGAGTCCACAGTCTCCCGTTCCCTCCATAGCCGTATGTTTTTCTAAATTGTCTCCTTCGTGCTCCCCTAGTCCATCTCAACTTTTTGCAAGAGCTAACGCATTTGCTGTTCAGTCCGGGAGTAGTGACCCAGCATCAGCCATGCAGGACATAAACGTTGCAGTGCTGGGCGCCCGCAGCACTGGCAAGTCCGTCTTCATACGCCGAGCTTTGAACCTACCCAACCCGACGCCTGGCGCCATATGCACGCGGAAAATGAACATTGATGGCGGGCTATACATTGTGCGCTTCCTCGAAATGTCCTTCAACGACGTCCACATTGGCGACCGCAACAATATCCATTGGCCTGAGACAATTGACGATCTGGCAACTCCTCGCATTGATGGAGCCATCACTTTATATGATGTCACGAATCAGGGAAGCTTGAGTCGAGTGCCAGAGATGCTCAGTCAGTCCCTCCCCCAGTTGCCAAATTTATTTTTCCGCCTATAGGCTAACAATGTTTCATCAGACGTACTCTCCAAGACCCCGCTTCCCTTCGCCCTTGTTGCCTGTAAATGCGACCAGCACCCAGCACACCGCGAAATCGATCCGGCTGTAGTGGAACAGCGAGCGAATTCTTTTTTGGGAGACATATATGCGTTCCAGGCGTCAGATACGTCCCCCGAAGCCCATAGGGCATGTCTCTCGATCATAACACGTGCCGTTATAGCCGCCAAACGAGCTCGCTCACAGGCATCAGTTGCACGACGGAGGGCCAACTCGTCTGCTGTTCGTTCCGTTACGCAAAAAGACCAATGGAACGCCCGGAAACACGAGCGTGCGAGTTCGGAATATTCAGTATCCAGATATCGACCGCGCTCTTCAGAAGTGAAAGGCCACCGGTATAAATCCAGTGAGACGCCAGGCCATACATTTCTTGATCTCGACGAGAGTCCTGGATATGATTCTTACGAATCGAATGACCAGGCGTCTGATGCTGAGGAGAGTGTCGCGTCTGAGCAACCATCGAACGAAAGCGGATATACATTTGATCAGCTAGTAGATCGTCTCCTGGCCCAACCTATGTCCAAGAATGACTCGAAATTCGTAGCGATTTTTCTCGCCTTGTTTCGCAAATTTGCCGCGCCCAGTCAGCTACTTGATTCAATCATAAAGCGATTTGATGCCCTCCAAAAGGACAAGAATCCACAGGTGATACGTATCATCTCTCAACTACGGTATCTCGCTGTTCTTCAGCAATGGGTTAGCTACTATCCAGGGGACTTCGCGTACCCCACTACCCGCCGAACAATCCGAAAATTTGCCTCGAGCCTGTCAAGTAATCGTGAGTTCGCCGTGGCAGCTAAAGAGATCATTCATGACCTTGAATCGGTCAATGAGGACGATGACACAGACTGGGCGTGCTGCGACCGTCAAAGAAATCAGAATGAATCATTTCCTACATTTCATAATGTATTGGATGAGGATTCAGACGACGACGAATTTTCAAGGGCGATCGGTCACATGTCCATGGGTTCTGACAGAATTTCGATAGCTCAGAGCATGAGAACCTCGACCACAGGTGGCTCGCGAATGACGCAATCGTCAGGAAGCTCTTCGCAGACACTTATTCATTTAGTTGAGAAGAACGAAAGGCTTGCGAAACAATTGGTGCCAAATCCAATCAAGCCTCTATCGAAGATCCAATGGCATCAGCTCATGAATGAGTCCGACGAAGCAATTGCTAAAGAACTTACAAGGATCGACTGGATAATGTTCTGCTCGATCCGGCCCCGTGATCTCGTGCGACACGTGAGTATGAACGCAGAGGAAAAGAAGCGATGC
This sequence comes from Nigrograna mackinnonii, assembly GCA_001007845.1. Classification (NCBI taxonomy): domain Eukaryota; kingdom Fungi; phylum Ascomycota; class Dothideomycetes; order Pleosporales; family Nigrogranaceae; genus Nigrograna; species Nigrograna mackinnonii. The sequence continues at coordinate 94,414 of JGVQ01000285.1, read as the reverse complement.
AGGAACCTTGAGAATGTCAATCGCATGATTGACCACTTTAACCACGTGGCTTACCTTGTCACGAATTACATTCTCCTCCGAGACAAGCCAAAACACAGGGCACTCATGTTGGAGAAATGGATGAAAGTTGCACGTGCCATCCGGCAGCTAAACAACTACAATGCTCTGGGTGCTGTTCTTGCAGGCATTAAGGGGACGGCGGTCCATCGTCTGGTAGCCACCAAGGATCTAGTGTCCCAGGGCGTCAATCTTGATTTCATGAAGCTCGACATTCTCATGAGCACCCAGAAATCGCACTTCAGTTACCGTCTTGCTTGGGAAAATTCCTCCGGTCAACGCATCCCATATATACCCCTTCATCGCCGTGACCTGGTATCCGCTTCGGAAGGCAATTCGACAATTGTTGGAGACAAAAAATTGGCCCCTGTTTTTACACCTCATCCTGGCGTGTCAGTCTTCCAGGGTGCACCGGGCAACAGAGATAGTAGAGAAGCACCGCCTGGAGGAGTACAAGGCAAGGAAAGAATCAACTGGAAGAAATTTGAAATCATGGGAGATGTCATAGTCGGCGTCCAAAGAGCACAGGGATCACCGTACCCAGCCATGAACCAAAACGACGATATTCGAAGTCTTATCCTCGACATCAAGATTCTAAAAGACGACGACGTAAGTGTTCCCTTCCCTTGATTTCGGCGAGCAGGCCGAGAACAAACACTTACATCTTCTACTAGGAATTATACGAGCGTAGTGTACAGCTCGAAGCCGCAGGCGTCGGGGAGAAAAAGCGATTCGTGAACTGGTTCCGTGAGCGTTAGTGCTTTCTGATCTCATCAGCTTGCTTTGCGTTTCTTCTTTACTTCGCTCTTCTAGTCTTGTGTTTTGTGCAGGGACTAAGACAAGTTTTAATAGCCCGCCTACCGCACCTGCCGCCCTCCCAGAACTACCAAGCTGCTGCCCCGAGCAATTACGTGCGCATATAGCACCACCACCAGCACTAGCAGGCCCGCATTGTCCCCTTTGCATTCACCCTTGCTTAATGCGGATTCGAGTCGCTAATTGGCTTTCGCTCATCCGACTTCACCTCTACAAAGTATCTAATACTAACCGTCCTTGCAGCGGTTTTCATGCCTTTCCCTACCGTCTTCTAAAATTGCGCGGTCGCATTATACCTCTCTGGCCTATTCCGGAATGACGAAATAAATTCCCCATCGTCCTCTGTCATGTGTTTGGGGAAGTTAATTATATACGCTGGCTGTATGTATTCATGTATGATGGACCAACGAAGCAAGTGTTCGCTTTTGTTTGGCCTCTTTTCGTCGGCGTTCAAGCAAACAAGCACAGTGCAAATCTCTGTCTTTCCTGTCCTTATAGCGAAACCCATATACATATCATATTGATATTTTTTTGTACCTGTCCGAGCTGGTTGTATCGAAAAGGAGGCTAGATCATTTTATACGTCTTTCCCCTTCTCTACGGAATCGTCTTATTCGCATGGGAAGCTTGGAGTGGGGAATGGAGCGCGGACAGGAATAGGAGGCAAACATGGGATGGATTGAATCAGCATTTTCTGCGATAGGATGGGGTACAGGATCTATGGAACTTGAGGATTTGTCTGGAAGAATATGCGAGATATCCCCTTGGTGGTGTTGATCAGAGAATTTTTCCATAATAACGATGACCATGAGAAAAGTGCGCCTTTGTTCTGTCCTTTATTCTACCGAACTAGTTAGGAAATCTTACTTCTTCATGTCACGGCACGGCATTTTCAACCATACGATAGACAGGGTATGGTGAGTCCAGCGTGGAGTGCAGGCAAAATCAAGTGAGACAAAACGAACACGTCTATATGAGGACTAAAATTGCTCCTGTGCATATATGCAAGGCGTCAGCATCCCGAGCAGTTTCTAAAAACCAACATCCGCCTCACCCATCCCCGTACATAATCCTCACTCACATATCCCTGACCCTCGCATGCCATCGCGTTCGCGTCCACGAATGACATATTCCGTAGTCTCTCGCATTGTCTCGATACCTACATATCTACCTGGCCCCCACCAACAACCAAAACCGCTTACCGCCATCGCTACCAACCAATGGACACGACAAATGCAGCCAGTGCAGTGCAGTGCAGCATATTATGACCATGCCAACCTTATATTACCACAAAACCACAGAAAAATCCGCCACACTTCGCGTCTCGTGGTGAACCATGGTAAAGATACAGTCTTCGACACTTGCATTATCGGTAAGCGAATTTTGCCATTTCTAGAAGGTTGGCTTGGGTCAGCTGAATCATCGGTGGGTTTTTGCACTGGGTGGTGGATGTATGTATGTATGGATGGATGAAGAATCCTCCCCCTTTTATTTCCTTTTTGGGGGGATTAGGGTTAGTGTGGGTGAGGTTTGGGATGGTTATGTTGTGGCGTCTACCTATGGGCTTTGCTTTGCCTATTGTTCTGGCGGAGGGAAGAAGGAAGCCGAGGTAGAGAAATAAAATTTGCGTAGTTCACACCATGTGTTTGTGACAGACTTGGGAATTATGAGCATTTTGCCGGTGTGTTTTTTTTTCCCTCTTGGTGTGGCTTTGGCATAGCATGGCACGATTGTGGGTTTGCAATATACTCTACGATTGGGCTATCGAGGGATACTTGGGGCCTCCTCCTTGAGGTATGTAAGTCATCATCGGGCATGAAATCATCTTGGTAAAAGGTAAGCGGATGAGTGGAAACGCGTTTGCGAATCACATCGAGTGTAATGTGTAGGCTTGTTGAACCTGTCCCTATATGTGATTATGTAAGATGGGTGGCATCATTTGGTGTCTTGGGTACATGGCCATTCTATCAAATTCGTGATATGAGGCCTATCACAAAAATAGCCCATATACGGTGCTTTTAATGATGAATGCGCAAGGATGAATCAGAGCTGTATTGCCAATTCGATATGTTACAGGGGCCTATTTCTCTATCATCACAGTCTGATCTCCTCCACTCGTCTTGTTGCACAACTAGGAAAACTCGCGCGATGCCGTCGTCTACTGGTCAAGCTTGCAAGGGAAATTTCCGGCCTCTGCTCAGCTTATTAGTGTCATGTTTTCTTGGTCTGGTTTAATAGCTGCTTACCGCGCTGGTCATCCCATCGGGCGGTCCATCCGCTCGGGCACAAGGACTTGTAGGCCAAGAGGAACTTTCATCTCAATTAGCGACAGAGTTGCGGAACGAGCTGTAGACATCGTACCTGGCGGCAAGGAGCAAAGTCCTCGCCCTTGGCAATTACGCATTTGTGATAGTCGACGTAGTTCTGCCAGCAGTGCTTGGTTTGGTTCTGGTTCGGGAAGCGGGCGTCGAAGCCTAGTTCAGGAATGTCATGTTAACAACTATCTCGAATGTCTCGTGGTTGAATAAATCTAGGAGGAGCTCGCGGGAGCGGTCTACGAATGCTGGAGGGGGGCAGAAGCGTACCGGCTAGGAGGAGAAGTTAGCTTTGTATCAGGTGAGTCTGGGGGAGCTCTGGGAAGTACATACCAGTGACGAACTTGAAAGGCTTGGTCTCAGTCTCCTCGTCGGACATTTTGTCTGCTATTTCTGGGTCGTTCGAGGTGCTGGGGGATGGTCAATGGGTGGTGTAGTCTCGGTGGGAGTGAAGTGGTGACGAGGTGAAGTTGCCGATGGTTCGATCGCGCTTTGTCCAACCAGCGTGCGGGTTTTTCCGAGCACGCCCGCCAGGGCAAGCTCCAACCCAAAGGGCCTGACCTGTGACATCGCACCTCCACCTCAACCTCCAGAAACAGCAATTGACCCCCCTCTCCACTCAATCAACATGTTCCGATCAAAGGTCCTCGCCATGCAGCCCACCCGCATGATGTTCATGAGGCAGACGCCCCAGCTCTACATGCGCCAGACCGTCAGGAGGATGGCGCCAGTCCCGGTGAGTTGCATGCCATGCATTTGCGTCGTATGAGGCTAACAACCGCACAGAAGGAGGAGCACGGTGGTACGTCGAGCCCAATTCCTGATCAGATTCCCGAACAATTCTAATCGAGACATGCACAGCCCACACCATCTCCCAGCGCCTACGTACGTTGAGGAAGATTCCTGCTGAGTTGATACCCCTCGGTAAGTCATTCATCGCACCATCACGACCCCGACCGCAAGTGGACTTACTGACACATACTACAGGTATCGTCCTTGCGTAAGATATCACAACACAAACATCTCCCAACCCGTCACTGATACATATCCATAGCATCGCCGTTGGCGCTGCCATCTTCTCCAGCGCCAGGAAATTCTACGTCGACAAGACTCTCCGTCTGAAGAGGCAAGGATCGAACAACTAGAGTGTATTCTTGGGCATGGAATTGATCAGGACTGCAAAGGGCTTAGGCTAGGATTAATAGCCACCAAACTGTACAAATTGAATGTCCATTTATCATCTATCAAGTCCTAGACAGCACTGCAACTTTTTCCTAGTCGTTCCCATCTGTTCCTTGAACCCTGACATCAGATCCGTGTTGCATGTCATAAGGAGATCATTCGCTCTAGTTTTTCCTTTCGTTGGTGTTGGCTATGTATGATTGAACTCTCAAGTTCCAGTATCAAAATCAAGACGCATTGCATTTTCCTTTAACCCGAACGGTCATATAAAATCGACCTAAACTTCTCTGTTGTGTAATGTCGATGACACTAACATCGGAGGATGTCCAGATGCTGTGTTACCGTTGCAACCTTCAAATCGACACCAACTGCTCGATGGATATCTAGTTTGACCCCGTGACTCCCAACGCCTTGTGATGCATATCAATTACACAAATCCCCAACTTAGTCGTGATGATTCATACTGGCTTCGGACCAGCCTCATCTAGCCCTTCCAAACCTTGCATAGGGTCCATGGGCCCGTTGGTAGGGTTCTCTTCAGTCTCTTCAGCTGCCTGACGATCCTCTTCACTGACAGCATGTTTTGCCAACCATCCCTCCTGTGCAATTCATTAGACGAGATAGGACACAAGTGCATTCTGTGAGGCATACCTGTTCCCAGATGGCAGTTTTGCTTCCCAAACCTTCGTTAGATTCCTTCTGCGGCTTGGCAGCTGCTACTTTGATAACGTGGCCATACATCTCGCTGCGGTCCATATTATCTATGGCATCCTTTGCATCATCGGCCTGCTCGAATTCCACATAACCAAACCCTCGATGCGGGTCGGTCGATGAAGGCAGCTCCGGTTTTGGTAGGTTCACTTCAACGATGTCGCCAAAGGGGAGGAAGGCGTGATATAGCGTCTGCTCGTTTACTGCATGGTCGAGGCCGCCCACAAAAATCGTGGCCTTAAGCCTAGTTGTTTCTGCCATGCGGGCGCGGAACAGAAAGCTCCTTGGTTTTTGAGTGTTTGTGTGGCCCGGTTGTTGTGTAGTAGGAAAGAATCTCGAAAATGAGCCGTCACGTGCATGTGGCCCACAATGCGGCGTGCCAAGCCCAGGTAGTCCGCGATGATGTTGGTCAGGACAGGTGGTGTTGGAGCTGCTCACACTAGGCTCTCACACATTCCAAGGTTTCTTCCACGTAGCACTCCCGCGAAGGACTTCTCGCTTCTTTCTTCTGTCTGTTTTGTCTTTCCTTTGCTTTTACTACCCCGCCGCCTCCCGCCATGGTTCGCCTGCGAGAAATTCCCAGGACAGCCACCTTCGCCTGGTCGCCGGGCTCGGCCTCACCATTGATTGCTACGGGAACCAAGGCTGGAGCTGTAGATGCGGATTTCTCTAACGATACCACCTTGGAGCTCTGGGAGCTCAATTTGGATAGTACCGATCAAGGCGTCGAGCTCCAGCCAGTTTCCACCATCAACGCAGACTCGAGGTAGCGCTCCCACAATCCCAAAACTGCAACCTCCTTTACTGGATTCATGTATTGATATAGTGACTAGGTTCAATGACATTGCCTGGAGCCAACCGAGCGAGCAATATCCTAGAGGAATAATAGCGGGTGCTTTGGATAGCGGCGCATTGGTATTGTGGGATGCCGAAAAGCTACGGGCGGGTGCAAGGTCAATATGCCCCCATTACACACGTAGCTCCAGTACTGAGAATCGAACAGTGATGCCCTTATTGAACAGATTGACAAGCATACCGGTCCTATTCAAGCCATTCAGTTCAACCCTTTCCGCCCGCACATTCTCGCCTCAGCTGGTGCCAAGGGTGAATTATACATCCACGATCTCGAAGACCAGTCCAAATCCTTTCGCCTGGGCAAAGCCGGAGCCAATCCCGACGAGTATACTTCTCTCGATTGGAACCAAAAGGTTGCACATATCCTCGCTACTGGAAGCAGTGGAGGCTTCGTCACGGTTTGGGATGTGCGGGGCAAGAAGGAGAATCTCACATTAAACAATTTTGGAAGAAAGACTGTCAGCGCTGTTTCATGGGACCCCGATGTTCCCACGAGACTTGTTACTGCTATTCCCACTGATCAGAACCCATTGGTACTGGTTTGGGACCTTCGAAATTCCAATGCCCCAGAAAAGACGCTGCAAGGACACGATCAAGGCGTGCTGTCCCTGTCATGGTGTACACAAGACAGCGATATCTTGCTCTCGTGTGGAAAGGACAACCGTACAATTGCCTGGAACCCTCATACTGGTGAGACGCTGGGCGAGTTCCCTGTGGTGACGAATTGGACATTCCAAACGGCGATCAATCCTTCAAACCCAAATTTACTAGCAACAGCCTCTTTCGATGGCAAGATCGCGGTACAAACGTTACAAAACACCGGATCCGCAGGAGATCACGCCAAAGGTGCATCTCAAGCACCTGAGGGAGAGGACTTCTTCTCCAAGACTCATGTGGAGCCGCAAGGTGCCTCCTTTTCCCTTCCGAAGCCCCCTAAATGGCTACAGCGAAGGGCAGGTGTATCTTTCGGCTTTGGAGGCAAGCTAGTGCGCTTTGGAGTGGTGGACAACAAATCAAAAATCAGCATCTCAACTTTTGCTGTGGACTCTGACATTGGCGCTGCAAGCGAGGAGTTTGACAAGGCGTTGGATAAGGGAGATTTCGCCTCTTTCTGTGAATCGAAAATTTCCAAGGCAAACACAGACGAGGAGAAGGCAGACTGGACTGTCATTGAGACTTTGATTTCCGAGAACCCCCGGAGAAAGCTTGTCGATTACCTTGGATTCACGGACAAACCTGAGGACGATTCGGCCGATGCCTCTAACGAGGAAGCTGCACAAACGAACGGAACAACCGACGAAGGTGCCTCGTTCTTTGACCAAACAGAGTCTGGGGGTAACTTTCTCTCGGATTTGGCTGCGTCGAAGGGTGCAAAAACCAACAATCCTTTCGAAGTCTACACTGGTTCAGAATCGGAAGCTGATAAGAAAATCACCCGCTCCCTCATGCTTGGTAACTTCGACGCCGCACTAGACATTGCGCTCAAGGAGGATAGGCTCTCAGATGCCTTTATGATAGCGATTTGCGGCGGTGAGAAGAGCATTGCAAAAGCTCAAGCTGCTTACTTTAAGAAACGATCGGATGGACCAAATTATCTCCGGCTGTTGGCATCCGTCGTCGGCAAGAATCTCTGGGACATCGTCTACAATGCAGACCTCAAAGACTGGAAGGAAGTCATGGCAACCATTTGCACTTTCGCAGACCAGGCAGAGTTCCCCGATCTCTGCGAAGCCCTTGGTGACCGCTTGGAGGAAGGGATCGACGGAGAAGCAGGTTCTCTCCGAAAAGATGCATCCTTTTGCTATCTGGCCGGTTCCAAATTGGAGAAGGTTGTGGTCAACTGGGCACAGAACCTCCAAGAAAGCGAGGCCGCTGGCGCTGAAGAATCAGCAAACGACAACAGCTTCTCAATTCATGCACGTTCGCTACAAGATTTTATCGAGAAGGTTACGGTTTTCCGAGAGGTTACTGGTTTTACGGATTCAGAACAGCAGAAAGAAGCTGACTGGAAGCTGGGCCCGCTTTACGCGAAGTACGTTGAGTACGCCGATATCGCTTCTTCTCACGGGCAGTTGGCAATCGCAGAAAAGTACCTCAATCTACTTCCAGATAAGTATCCAGCCGCAGATGTGGCCAAGAATCGGGTTGCGCAAGCAACACGGAAAGCTGCACCCCAGCCCGCGGCTACTCAGAGACAAGGTCCAGCATCGACTACGGCAAGGTCCTCACGCGTTGTGCCTGTACCAGCTTACCAGCCAAATCAACCTATCCAGGCAACTATGCAACAGACAAGCTCTCCATATACTCCTACCAATCCTCTTTCTGCACAAGCCCAAACTCAAGCAGCCCCGTCGTATGCAGGAGGACGTGGACCCAACGCATACACTCCAGTCGGTTACCAGCCCCAGGCTTCTATTCCTCAACCTGGTTACGGCTATCAACCGCCACAGCAGCATCCTATTGCACCTCCTCCGCGTAATTTTTCAAGCTCTCCTTCCGTGCCGCCTGCAGCGACCCGAGGCAATATCCCGAATTGGAACGACACGCCGGACTTTGGACCCCCAAAGCCAGCTTCACGTCGTGGAACTCCTGGCGTAAGCTCTCCCTTCAATAATCAAGCAGGAATTTCTGGGCCTCCACAAGGACCTCCTCAGCCTGGAGCTTCACCTTACCCTACTTCTAGACCTACGCCTCCACCCCCTCCGAAAGGCCCTCCAGGGCCACGCATCTCTTCTCCGCCATCAGCCCCAATCCAGAACGATGGCCGGCCACCATCTACCACGAATACCTATGCCCCACCTACTAGTGCATACACTCCAACTCAGCCAACCGGCTTCGCTCCTCCCCAGCAGCCTACTATTCCTCGTGGAACGTCACCATACAATCCCCCGCCATCCGCAGGGCCACCTACAAATCGTTATGCACCTGCTCCAGGGACCCAGCCATCCGCTCCACAAGGGGGCATGGCACCACCACCACCACGTCAAGTAGCCCCTCCGCCAAACCCATATGCTGCGAGTCCGTATGCGCCAACGCAAGCTCCTCAAGCTGTACCTCAGCCATCGGCGCCGCCTCAAAGCTTTGCGAGACCTGGTCCTCCCCAAGGTCCTCCTCGAGCCGGTCCACCTCCAGGTGGACCTCCTAGTGGGCCTCCCAAGGCTGATTCCCGACCAGGAACCGCACAATCCCAGAAATCTACCCCTAAACATCGTAAGCAGCTTATACCACCCATCACATCTTCCACCGCTGACAAATTTAGCTGCTGGTGACCGTAGCCATATTCCTGCGTCCTCGCGTCCAATCTATGAGATTCTCGACGCTGACATGCAGCGTGTAAAGGCTCGTGCTCCTGCACAGTACAAGCAGCATGTTGCCGATACAGAGAAAAGGCTTAACATTCTTTTTGATCATCTCAACAATGAGGATCTGTTAAAGCCCGATACTATCCAGTCCATGAATGACTTGGCCAGTCATTTACAGGCAAGGAATTACGATGAAGCCATTGCGCTGTTCACGGATTTGATGACTAACAAGAACGATGAGGGAAGCAACTGGATGGTAAGTCAAAACAAGAAGCGTAAGGATATTGGCTAATAATATCGGCAGGTTGGCGTAAAGCGCCTGATCCAATTCAGCAAGAGCACGCCTGCATAAAAGCGCCCGATGATAAGCGGCCATATTTTGCATTGTTCATGAACCGCGGTGCTCAAAAGACAGACGTGGATACTCTACCTTGGCAAATATCAGTACATGCGGTCCAGTATCGATGACGGATCAAAATCTCATAGGAAGGGAAAAGTAGATAGCTACGGGATGGTATGATCGATAAACGAGAAATAAGAACGTGAGAGTAAAATAGATTCATGACACCATCCTTTGATTTTGCTGGGTATGATGTGTACTTCATTGCACATGTGGTCATTGTGAGATAAATCAATGTTGAAATAATGGTGATCTTGCCCACTTGAGTTTCGAGAATCAACCGCAGAGGCGCCACCAAATACTCTTGCTTGGATATCATCGCACTCCTCGGGTCATTTATACTTATGATACATCGCGAGCCAAACAAAAACGCCTTGTACATATGCAAAAATTCATCTCCTGATAATCTTACAGCCACGTGCGGAAGACATAGTGATTACCTCCTCATGCACCCTTCTGCCGCAAGACCTGATTGCTTCTCTTCTCCACGTAATACCCAGGATCTGGACGCCTCGCCGCCTTTTGCTGCTCCTTCGTCAATGCCTGATCCACCTCCTTGACATCCACCAACTCCTTTATCCTCATGATTTGACCGGCGACCGACGGAGTGACAGGGTGGTAAACGGTTGTCATTCGTTTGCGTAGTCCAAGAGCTTTTAGCACGCCTTGAGTCTTCTCGGGTAGACCTATTCCAGAACGCATTAAAGTTATGCGGAAGAATGCCATTATGTATGTATAGGTTCGTAGTTGAGTTCGAGTGCGTTGCGTTGAAGATTGCGGATTGCAGGACGGTGTGGCGGGTGTTTAGCAAGGCCGGTGAAATTTCGTCTGGGTGTAGCTTCGAAGGATCTCAATTTAGCTTCCGCGTTGCTTTTGCGAGGAATTTCATAGAGGATTCGTTGGGTGTTGGTAGTGCGAGGTCGTTTGCACGACCAGGTACGTTGATGTTAACTTTTTCGAGGATGAGAGACCAGATGAAGACTTGTCTTGATTAGTATTAGCGCATTTGAGCGAGGCCGAATCGCCAATTCACGTGTTGCGCCCTTCACCCTCCTCGCAATCTTAGTCAGTTTCAGGTGGAACACAGAAGTGTTGGAAAGAGTATAAATATCATTACTCGCAAGCATCACTCAGATTCTTCACCGCTCTTTTGCAAAGTGCATGTTTACCAAATACCACAGAGGTGCACATCAAAGTTCATGTATCTACCCGTCAGAACATGGAATATTGCATATTGTACCGTCTCAGTCTCAGTCTCGATTCTTACCGCTGCATCTATGATGAATATCAACATTTCCTGAAAACAATGATGTATAGTCGACAAACGAAAAAGCAGCAAAGGAACCACGGCATTGGGATATTACTGTGTTCGCTGTACGACCGTTATCGAAGGGTGATGGCAGCGGGGATGTGGAGGCGATGGCCGCACACAGTTTGTGATCCTGCAACTCCGTTTACACACCATGTTTCAGATACCAGCAGATATGTTGGTGTCCGGATGCAAGACTTTTGATCCGACAGGTCTTGTGTCTCTTCGCACTTTCGCTGCAGGAGGCTTTGCACGATACCCCACGCTCCTCGTGTAATGCCAAATCAAGTAACCAGCAGCCGGCGTCCGAAGGCCATCTTTTCAAACGCTATGTCTTTCCGTAGACCCCACCTTAAACTATATTGCAGCTCTGGCAACACGTTCTGCAGTCATCTGCGGAGTCAAGACCGACGCCTACGATGACATATGCCTTTCTCGACTCGTATTGGCGGAAAGTCCAACCGAAACCATGTAGGATTGCTCAAGTCGAAGCGAGACGTCTAGCTATACCACTTCTACGGTTACCTGAGCCAGCAAGACTTATATCATGGACGGATCGTACTACCCGATACCTTGCACTTGGATACATGACCGGGTAGAGGATACCGATGCAGTACGACCCCCCGTAATCGCCTTTCCGTACTATGCCACACTGATATGAGCATTCCTCCCCAGATCCGTCACTTCAGTTCCTTTTCAATGATTTCATCTTCATTTCACGTCGTTTTAAGAATAGATTAACCCACAAACAAACAAAAGAATATTGTGTCGAGTGTTGCTCCTCGGTCAGTGTGTGCTAGTATATGATCAAACGCTTCCAACAAGACCTATCTCTCTCCCCTCACACAAGAATCTCCTTAAACAGACTCTGTCATCTCCCGATGAATCCTGTTGTTCGGCACTACGCGTTTGTCAATATTCCGGTTCACTGCGAGAAGCCGAGTTGACCCCAGTCCATGGCTCAGGACTAGACCATTGACGCGGTGGTATTTTCAGAGATATCCAATACCTCAATTCCAGTGAGCGTATAAATTGAAGGTCTGCGAGGTAGTGGTAAGGATAACTCCCGTTACCCATTACATCCACTCTAGAAATTTCGCTCAATAACCCGATCATTCGCTCTTCCCAGGGCAATATCGTCCTACGATTTGTTTATCTATTCCTCCCTCCTTTGGAACAAAGTTCTAGCGTGTTTCTGTCATCAATCCTTCAATTGCCGTCATGAGTTCAAGCCGTATGGATATTGCACTGATCCATTTATTGTTCTACAAAGCTCACACTACCTAGCAACATCCACTCGCCGTAATTCCTCAGTCTCCGGACCTCCATCATCTCCGCCCGCAAAAATACCACCATTAGTCTACCGTGTCCATCGAGCAGGCGCCCAGACAAAGTATTCATTCGGGGACGGATTCCGGACCAAGAACCAGTCCACCATCTTCAACCAACTCTCCATCCTCAATCAGTTCGGTCTTGCTCATCTCACACGTCAAACCAATATCGTTTCTCCCCTGATCTCGGTCTATGATAACCTTGCTCACGCAGAAGAAATTGCTCGACTGTACAGCAATCACTATGGAGAAGACGTCAAGATTGTGACGATCGATACAGAGCACCTGGGCAGGGGACCTGTATTTCGAGCCGCCGATCTACTGAAAGACAACCCAGAGGCAGATAATGACTTGCACAAGGGTGAATACCTCATAATGTACAAGATCCCGGCGCAAGCTGTTCGTGGGGAGACTCCGGTTCGTAAACCAGCTCCACAGTGGTTGGCTGTTGGACATGTTGGCGTTGGTTTCGGGCCTTGAGAAGGATCCGATGAGAAACCGGTTTCTATTGATGAATTGGTATCTTGGGGTTTGATCAGACCGGCGTTGAATTGATGACTGGCGTCATATTGATTTGAGGGTTCTTTCTCCACTCATACACTGGTTCGCGAGATGCTACATTAGGAAATGAGTTTCATGTCTTCAAATTCAAATCCGTGCTCTTGGATTTTGTAGATTAACTGCTAGTTTTGTACTCTCCTATTTTGGTCTCAGAATTGGATGGCTTCGGTCACTCGAGTTGGTAGTTGTGATGCCAAATATGCTATTTGCCCCACTCAATTATAATCATGCATCTTTAGGAGCGATGGAATTGCAGATTGTCTTCATCTGGTCCTTTGATCCCGCCTTAGAAATGATTGCGATAGGTCTTGCCGGGTAAGCATTCTTGTCATTTTTCACCGGAAATATGTCTCTGATGGAACAACTAACTAAATCCACTTTGAAGCTACCGGATCACAGTGTATGGGTGTGGAGCGAGAGTCGTGCTTTATGACTTATGACTGGCATACTATTCCACAGGAGGAACATTGTGAACAAAAACTGGCTGTACGCAATGCACTGTATTGACTAGAGGACGTAGACTAGAGATACTTGAGAACTACACAATACAGTATACGTCTATCAGGGTATACAGAGACCGAGATCTATGGGACGATGCTGGCCTGTCGAACGCCATCCGAATGCAAAGATATGTGCATCTAAAATCGAAACCGGTATACTATGAACAAACATATGAATAAAGCCGTGCCCGCCCAATGACTCGTTATTCCTCGGTTAATTTTCGATAAATCTTCTTATGCTGCTCCAAGAACAGGAAGGTTAAGACTGTATGCGGACCGACGCGGATAAAACTGGGCACCCAGCCCTTGAACATCCACCTTAATCCTTCGTGACGAGTGATGTCTGTTACGAGTCTTAGTATGCTCTTGTGTTCCGTTGAGCTCATAACTCTTGTTTTAATAACGTCCACGGGCGAACAAATTGTTGTCGCTACGAAACCTGCCATGAAGGATGCCGTGAAATGAGTCGTGAGATTGTCTTCGAAAGAAGCCTTCTCCATCAATGTGCGCTTGAACACGTCATAAGTTGCAAGTTGTCCCACAGTCATTAATACTGCCCTTGACGAATTCGGCCACACACCACGCCATAGAGAACCAACACCCTCTTCACGAGCCATGCGAAGCAGCCCATCAATAGCATGTTTATAATTTCGGCGTTTCTCCGGAGGAAGCGCCGCATCATGTTGCATACGAACATTCAAAATGTCGCCTGGGTTTCCTGCAAAACCACCCAGGAAACCCGAGGCAGACGCCATGCCGACAAGCGTGAGGAAGGAAGGCTTTTTCTCGGGGGTCGTGAACTTGTCTTTGAGTTCTTCGTACACACCGAAACGCGTCATACTGTAAGTCAATTGGCGGAGCTGGGCCGCAGAGAGCTGGGACGCTGGTTAGCATTGCCATTCTATGCATGGCGGATGTGGAGTACGAACACCGCGATACAATCCCTTGATTCCATCATCTTTGGCAACATGCACAAACATCTGTAGCATGTTCCTCCGCGGGCCATTGTGAGCTTGTGTCTGTAGTCGAACCTGAATCTCTTAGTATAATTTCGACACGCGGTAGGAATTGGGTTGCATGTACCTTTACTATACGGTGGTTAGTAAGTAGACTTCATAGCTTTCGTGATTTTGAACATACCAAGATCCAACGGGTGCGTAAAACAAGCCGCGAAACAGCTGGCGCTACCGCCAAACCAGAACGGATAGTGAACTGGAGATTTTTTGATATCAGCGCTTTTCTTCAATTCAGGTGCTGTCACCTGTTTTTGGAGGGCTGGCATGGCCAAACATGCATTGTATGTCGGACAAGGAGTCGCGACCTAGAATAATGGGCGTATGGGAGAAGAGAGAGAGTGAAGGTTGAAGGTTGATTTGTATGCCTCGGACGTCATTAGAAAATTGAGGCTCGGGCTCGGCTTTCGGAACTACGCGGGGCTTGGCAATGCTTCGCTCCTTTTTCTGATGCCGAGCAATGTTCGGAAGACATCTCAGCACTACAATTGCATCTTCAAGATGCGGATACTCCTAGCATCTGGGGCCATTGGCCGTCAGATGTGTCACTCAAGCTGGGCTGGAGCTACAAGGCGGCTTTTTGTTTTGACTCCGAGAGCATGCCCACGCCCCTTTGCTCGATGGTCTTCAACAGGTATGCCAAACGATCACATGATCTATACTCTCAGCCATTGCAACTTGAATACGATATGATTCTGTTCCCTTCAAACATTTTCGAATTGATAGACTCTTTCTCAACGTTTTGAGGGCTCGACATCTTCCCCTAATTTGTCAATCTCTTTTTCTCTGCAAAGAACCATTCACTCATAAGCGACGAAGGGTAGCGTCTAAGTTAAACGTAGGAACGGTATCAAAGGAGCAGCCACCAGGGAAGGGTACTACGAATCAAGAGAAAGAGTTGGAGATAGAAGGGAAAACGTACAGAACTGATGAGTGGATGAACACCCCATCGACCATCCTCTCCGCAATCCCTCGACGGCTACACCTACAACCGGATCACCCCCTCGCCATCACGAGGAAACTTATCGAGTCTCGCTTCCCGGGCTACAAGTATCATAATGACTTGTTCCCAGTCGTGACCGTTGGTCAAAACTTCGACTCCTTGGGCTTTCCTGCAGACCACATTGGCCGAAGTAGGACCGACACATATTATCTGAATAGGGATACGGTGCTGCGAACGCACACGTCCGCTCACCAGGCCGATACGTTTAGAGCAAACCAAAGTGCCGGCTATCTAATCAGTGCCGATGTGTACCGCAGGGATGCTGTTGATCGAAGCCATTACCCCGTATTTCACCAGATGGAGGGGGCAAGGACTTGGGACAGGAGCTCTTTCGAGGGTCAAGACACTTCAAAGACGCTTGCGCAGGCAATTTGGGACGATGTGGCCAAGATACCAAAGCATTTAATTGATGTACAAGACCCGAATCCGACAATCGACCCGGAGCGCAACCCCCTCCAACCTGAGCATTCGGCTGAAGAGGTCGAGGCTATGGCCGCACATCTCAAGCGATCCCTGGAGGACGTCGTAGTCGCCATCTTCAGCGCCGCGCGAAGTGCGGCAGCAGCAACTGGAGGCGAGAAGAATACGGCGTCTCCAGCCGCAGATGCAGCAATAGACGAACCCCTGAAGGTGCGCTGGGTAGAGGCCTATTTCCCCTTCACATCGCCATCCTGGGAACTCGAGGTGCTGTGGCAAGGAGACTGGCTCGAAGTCTTGGGCTGCGGCATAGTCCAGCACTCCATCCTGAACGGAGCCGGGGTGCCTAACCGTCTAGGCTGGGCGTTTGGACTGGGTTTGGAACGCATCGCCATGCTGCTCTACTCCATCCCAGACATCCGCCTCTTTTGGAGCACGGACCCACGATTTCTGTCCCAATTCAGCTCCACGGGACCCATTCAGCGCTTCGTGCCCTTCTCCAAATACCCTGCCTGCTTCAAGGACGTCAGTTTCTGGCTACGCTCGTCGTCGAGCGCCGCTGGCGGGCGAAGCCGAGATGCGGCTTCCGCTCCGCACGACTTCCACGAGAACGACGTGATGGAGATTGCACGGGACGTCTGTGGGGATCTCGTCGAGGATGTGAGGCTAGTGGATGAATTCGTGCATCCAAAAACGGGACGGAGGAGCCTGTGCTATCGAACCAATTACCGCAGTCTGGAGCGGACCCTGACCAACGACGAGACCAACGAGTTGCATGAGAAGTTCCGGCAGCAGCTCGTGGAGAAGCTAGGGGTCGAGCTACGGTAGAAACGGGACCCTTTTTTTGGCTTCGAGTTGGAAGGGAAGAAGGGAAGATTGGGGGGATGAAGGGGGCTGGACTGGCATGGACAGGCGCGCGGTCAATCGGTTAATCGTCAGGTTCAGGTTCAGGTTCAGGTTCAGGTTCAGGTCTGTTCTGGCAAGCCTCAAAGATGAAGATGCAATGCACGAAGATGGAGGGAGATGCTCCGGTTGGGCCAATATCGACTTAACATGTATCATAAGTGTAGCCATGGTTGTAAAATTACTGGGAAATGTACATTCGAGGTACCTTCTTGAGCCCTCGCCCTCTTTGAAAAAAAAACGAGTGCCCCGCATTTGCTACCGGGAAAATTAAGCATCTGGCATTCAAGCAAAAGTCTTGTCGCCAAAGGAGTTTCTGTGGTCGCGTGGCTTGTCGCATATACCCACCCCCGACCCGCATCGTGAAAATCTTTGCGGGGAAGGACAAGGTCAGGAATGCGCCTCTGCCCTCTCGCCTCCAACATCCAAGGATACGGAATCTCTTCATAGAGGTTCATGTATGTACTCTGTAGGTCCATGACCACGACCCAAGCCCCCCTGCATGACACGCTGGCATTCATCCAGTGCCGCAACGAGAAAGATCAGTCAAAGTAACGCAATCCCGTCGTTGTACTACACCGCTAAAAAAATCTCCGGCACATCAAGGTCCGTGTCTCCCCAGACCTGACCGGATATTCGTTCAAGATGTTCATGGACGCTTTGATTAAGCGGTGGTCATCCATCGCGACCCGACACCGGGTCGCAAGAGGGGTCTTTGCATGCGGAGAACCACTGTTTATAATTAGCCGCAGGGCCATGATTCGAAAGATCCAAAATATGCTTATCGATTAGCATCGCTCAGGGAACAGCCCTGATGAGGTCTATATGCCTCCCGCCATATTGTCCATATACCGGGCGAATAAGGTTTCCAGACGCAAGGGCTAATGAGCAGCATCTGGCTTTCGCACAAGCCCGCGAATCAACAGCCGCAGCCTTTCAATCCCCCAACCATGGGCTCCTACTCAACCTCTGACGGACGCGAGACAGAGACTCCGGATGGATTGAGGATGAACCCAGCGATGCAGCGATGGCAGCGATGCAGCACGAGGGAGGCCAGGAGCAGCAGACGCCACGCCACGCCCTGCTCCAAGGCGATCCGCCGCATCAGAGTTCTGACCACCCTCTCCCTCCGTTTCCCACGCTTCCTGAGCCCATGACCGGATTACAGAGCGATGACGAAGAAAATCTGCAGCGCCCTCGCGGCCATATGCACCATCGTCGAGCCTTGGGGTTGCAATCCCCGAGAGCTCCCTTTCTGGCGAATAAAGGCTGTTCCATCGTGAAATTGCAGCTTTCGGCTCCAAGCTTTCCGCTGCGGCGTATATGAAGGATATGCGACCTCCCCATGTATGACCGTTGGAGTTTTTTTTTTCTCATCGCATTTGGGAGGGTCGGCAGCTGTAGTTGTATGCGCGCGCAGAGTAAAGAGGGTCCGGAGAAGTGTGCTGCTACCTTTCGACTCAATGCCGGCAATGGCGCGCAACGAGAATAATTTTTTTCTCAGAGGAATCCTGGAGGCTGCATAGAGGAATTCGTATTGTTGGTCTAGCAGCTGAATGGATGGATTTGTGAGCGCGTGAGCGTGTGGGCATTGCGAAGATCTGAGTGTGTTGTCAGCAGACGGCGAGCCCGGCGACTTAGAAAGTATGGAAGGGTGTGCTGGGAAAGACGATGTGAAGCTGTCGGAGAGACGGGACGGTTTGCACGATTCACAGGCTCATGATACTGCTTAATCGGGCAGTGACAAACGACCTGAAGTCATGAAGGATCTTTGCTACGTTGAATTCTTACTGTGCCCCACGGAGCGAGGGGGGTCGTGTATTGCAGGATTGAGAAGACATCACCTTGTGAGTTCGACTGTAGTTTCGTTTGGTGTTTCAATCAAGGTGTTGAGGGGCAGAGCCTATGGTAGGCCAGGGTGACCCTGCTTCAGGTGAAGGGAAAGGAAATGCCTGCGGAGTATACCAGACATTCGAGACATTAAGCGACAGACGACCAATTTGGATTCTGTTCGCCATTTCACAGCGACAGAGATTGCGATATGTCAAGAGAAAGGGAGGTCGAGGGCCACATGCCATGTCCGAACAACTCGCAAGACGTATATCGGCCATTGATGCTGTTCGAGCGCCCCTCTAACCGAGGGTGTGAAAGGGATAGAGAATCCTGCTGTGTGCCTGTGACTGGCAAGGTGAAAGCAGCAGAAGCCCCCGCCTGTGGCGACCATCGATGGGGCTGGGGGGGCTTGGAGTGCCAAGGGTGGTGATATCTCAACCCCAGGCAATCCGAGTAGCATGGCCGGGTGCGGCACAGGCCGCGAGGAAATGTTCCTGAGGATCATGATGGGGGATGACGGAAAGTGGCACCATTATACTATCTCTTGACAAGATGTATACAGAGGTTGACTCGAGGGCGCGGGATCAAGCCTAACGGAAATGTGAGAGATTGACTGTTTGAGGCCCAAGACGCAACGCAATATTAGTGGGCTGTTGTTTCATACTGCAGTGCTCCAAGTTTCGTCACACACGCCTCCCAGTTTGCCGGTCCCCGATAGTCAACGAGACCCTCGTCCGTAGAGCGGACTTCATCGCACGCTGTACTGTCTACGGCCAAAGCACCGTGCAGTTACGATACGATTTGCTTCAAAAGTGACCCTAGCAGTGCTAAGTGGAGCGCACATGCTAGATGTGATGTATGCAGCCGATGCTCGATATGGCTCAAGGCTGGCGTTCCTGACGAGACATCAGAGCTACATTTGGACAGAATGGCTGTCTGTAAGACGGTTGCCATGCAACAGTAACCAAAATGGAGAAGGAGGAAAAGGAGCAACGCTGAATACGGCCGAAGGGCTGATCGCATGTAGGTTTCTTTTTCAACACTTCCCTCTGTATGTGTGGGTGTGTGAATCAGTGACAGCGTCCGTGCTCAAGCTGTCTGTTGCAGCTCCCTCTGTCGAAAGCTTGTCATCACGGCATGCTTGGCGTGCTCGCGGGCCATGACTTGCATCGAGAGATGGTACTGGAAGAGCGGCAGGCGAGCCGAAGCGGACGCAGTGCTGAGCAGACAGGAGGTGTGAACGATAAGAGCTCCAGGAGCTTGTTGGACAACACAGCAGCCTCACGGAGAAGTCAATGAATGACACCTGCAGCCGCACCGTTTCTGTATGCTTTCTTTTTTTCGTCCTTGTGGAGGGACGTTTGCCACTGACTTATTAACTTGACGGATCCCCGACCCGGGGTTCTGTCTTTTGTTCTTCCCGTTGAAAAGGTCCTCCCGCAAGCCACACAGACAATCAGGACACTCTTGGGGAACATGGCCCAGCCGACGTCGGTCAAGACACTGGGAGTGCGGGCATTCGGGGCCACGCACGTCCTTGCCTCGTAAAAAAAGATAGGAGCAATGAGCAATCTGTTACTATTTTGCGCTGCTGTGTGGAGATGGCCATTATGCAGCTCAGGTAGCTACCATCACTCACGAGGCCGGCGTCCCTGCGTATACTCTTTGCCCTGGCGACGGGCCTTGGGGCAATGAAGAAAAATTGAGCAATGGGTCCACTTGGAGGGATCTGCGCGGATCTCAAGCTGCATACGGGAGCCATAAATTGAAGAGTGTGAACGAGCGGGTTCCTGGATGCATCTGTAGTCCATCTCGTCTGCAGACGCAGGTCGGCCACCATCCTTCACACTTCTGCAGAGCGACAGAGCAGACCGCACAGAAAAGGGTATGGCGCAGCGGATGGAGGGAGTTCGGCGCCGAAGATTCACAGGAGAGAGCTTGAAAATGAGGCCATTTGCTGCGAGTAGTGAGCAGTAAGGGGAGCTTGGCCAGTCTTGTTCACTCGTGAGGCCAGACGCCTCGAGCGAGATCGGGAGCCGGCAGCACCTTTTTGCTTGACATGTTTAATAAGAAGTGTGACGAGAAAGATTGCACCGAGCGGGCGCTATGAGGGAGAATACGAGACGGCCATGGCTACCACGAGGCCCTATTTCTGACTGTAGAGGGCAGTGTAGGTAATGCCGTCGGCTGCTAGTCCACTAGATAATCAGTGCACCTCCCGTGTATCTCCGTACAAAGCAGTAGCGCACATTTGCAGATAGCTCGAGCTATCCGTACCCATCTCTATAACAATGGTAATCATGGCTATATGAGGAGAGTCGGTGGGCTCGCTTGAGAGGTGTCTCGTGGTTGGAAATTGCCATCATCGCCAGCAGAAGAAAGACGGTGAGCGGCGGCTGGGGGGTGGTTGGCCATGGGGGGGTGGATGGTTCGGGTATGTCTCCCACGCACACAGAGACACACATTGACAGGCTGCAGAGGAGCCTTGCGTTGCGCTCCTGTATCCGGATACTGCCCTGGTCTGCCTGCCTGCCTGTCTGTTTGTCTTGTCTGTCTGTCTGTCTACCAACCTGGGCCCGCAGAGGGGAATTGATTGATGATTGCATGGGCGCAAGCACCCCCTCCCCTAACCCTAACCCGAACAACGAGGTGCAAAAGGGCCAACCACCCCGGAGCCCCCGTCAAACACATGGATGGGTTGCTGCATGGACCTGTCTTTTGTCTTACCCCTCTCTTCTCCGAGGGCAGCGAGAAATGAGATTGTAGGACCCTGTGGTCTATTCGACTTCATACGACTGCAAATTGACCTGTCGATGGGTCAGACAAGACATGACATGACTACATACCGGGCGACAGCCTCGAGGAAATGCGAAGGAATGCGGCCATGACAGCTATGGGGCTGGTCAGCCGTCGTCTCGTCTTGTCGCTGGACACTAGAAGCAAGTGATTGACCTCTAGAAACATCTGATGTTGTAGTGGCCAGCCACCGAAGCTCATCAATCGTAGCGGGCAGAGGAGGCGAATAGGCACAGAAGGACACCAGAGGGACACCAAGAGGGATACCAAGAGGCAGACCAGAGCGGGAGGGATAAGAGGATGGCGGGAGAGTAGACCGTGATTGGGCTGCGAGGGTAGCCGTCTCGCGTGGCAGGCCCCTGGCAGTAAACGGCAGATTGCCGCACTCTTGTTTGAAAGACCAGAACCATGCCTTGCCCAGCCAAACGTTTTTTTTCCTGCTGTCATTCGCCGCTGCAAACGAGCAGGGGGGGTCTTTGGAGCTGCCGATGGGCGTTATTGGGGGACGGGGTCTGCAGCAGTAGTGTAGAGTAGAGTAGAGTGAAGTGGGTAGAGCAAGCAGTAGAGTATCTGCTAGTCCTCTCCAGAAGGCATTGGGATTGGGTTCGGATGGAATGGCCCTGAACCTCGATTTCTTCCCTTCCCTTGCCTTGCCTCCCCTTCCGTTCCCCCCGTTTCCCAAACCTTCTGTTCTCTTTGCTGTAGATAGCGAGTACGAGGGAAGACGAGTTATGTGCCGCTATTGCCCCTCGCCCGACGGCACTCAGTCTCAAGCTTAAGTTCAAGCTTCAAGCAGGCATGAGTTGAGTGACAGTGATGAGAAACGAGGATGATGACATGATGGTGATAGTGACGGTGAACCGGTGACGGCGATGGTGACGATTTGCTTCCTGGTGCCTTTGCCCTGCCTCTGCCCTGCCCTGTCTTGCTTCCCCCCCCCCCCCTTGTGTGCGTTTCGTTCATTCTCTG
Source organism: Nigrograna mackinnonii (assembly GCA_001007845.1). NCBI lineage: Eukaryota > Fungi > Ascomycota > Dothideomycetes > Pleosporales > Nigrogranaceae > Nigrograna > Nigrograna mackinnonii. Next base: position 72,141 of record JGVQ01000285.1, on the reverse strand, counting down.
CGTTTTCTCCTCTGCTGTGTTACCATCGAGGGGCCTCACCAAGCGCCGTGCACCGTTTGTGTGCTCCCGAGTCTGGGACGCTCCGAGCAGCAGAACCCTCCAGGGCCATGAATCCATCGCGCTCACAGCAAGCAATTAGATACTAGCAAGGCGGTTCGTGCTTGTGCTTTCCGTCGATGAATGCTGTGCACCATCGTCATCAGCAATCCTCCGTATTGAGTGAACTCCGAAGATGAGGGTCTAACGGCCTCGCTCGCCCAACAACGACGCAATCATCCATCGCCCCTCTGTAGCAGTCATCGTCACTGCTAGCTCGAGGGATCGCTCGCCTCGCTGCCTTGTCTCGATCAGTCCTTGTTCAGAGACTGACTCTGTTCTGCGGCTGCTGCTCCCCGGGCGGATTTTGTGCCCGAAGTAGCCATAGCTTGGAGCGAGTGCACTGGTGTGAATTGCGCCTCCACGCCTAGTTCAAACTCGTCTAACCAACCCGTGTCCCCCCCCCGCCCATCATGACCAACACCAGCACCTTTCTTGCGCCAGCAACGGCCGCCACTATTGCTATGCCCTCGAAATTTGGGAGAGCAAAAAACAAAAGGTACTCCGTAATCAAAGGCACTCCGAAGTCGAGAATGGGTACCATAGAGTACGAGCCAATGTGCGAAGCCCTGCTATCGTGTCTTTTCTTCTACACCCAACGGCACCGATTGACTGACAGAACTGTACTGATCAATCGCATATGAACTACCTCTGCTTCTGTCTCTTGTCTTTCTGCCTCTCTTCCTTTTTTTTTTTGGCTTTCCACACTTGCAGCTCGCTACCTCAACGAGCTTCCTCCTCTCTCTCCTCTTTACCCCTGGTATCCTCGTAACTGTGCTTTGGGCATGCGGGAAGCGCACAGCGCACATCGACCACCCTCCTCCCCCTCGCAGTGCTGCACGTCTACGAAAAAGCGCAGAATCCGTTGACTCGCCAGTATAAGCATATCTATAGCGATGCCCATTATCGACAGGGCCCATCTGCAAAGTCTTGCAGCGCGGCACCTTGACCCCCTGGCCAGCCATGCAGGTTCCCCACGAATCGCCAGACATGGGAGGTCAGGCCCGCGTTTCACTCCAAGGCCCGTCTATCAATCTTTTGGATGCGCCCCCGAAAGCCTAGACTGCCCGCCTGCTATTGGTACTTGGTCCAGCAGGGGATGCCCTCGTCTTCGCATGTAGCAATAGCTGTTGCGAGGAGCCACACTTAAAGCAACGCATTGCCATTTTGCCAAACACTACTGCAGGGAACGCCTTCATGTTTGACATGCCTGCCTATCCAGTCTCATCAACCTTGCACTCCACACAGTGAGCCACGGTCACTTCAAACGTCGGCCATGACACACATTGCCAATTGCATCCGCCCGGATGCCGATAAATCAAATGTTTATATAACCCAAGAAACGTCCTCCGCCTCCCTCGTAAGTGCTTGGAAGCCTTCCTCTTCACCCAAATGAATTATCACCTMCCCCGCCGATCAAAGTCACTAAGGAACCTTCAGGCCTCAAAGGACTCGAAGGACCCCATTGGCACCCTGGAGAAGAGCCCCTCGTTCGTCAACCTGCAACTGCAGTCTGGTTCGTCCAAGTATCAGCTTTGGCCGGTGCCTTCAAAGAGTCCCGTCGGTATGATAAGGCCAACTGGATCCTCGGAAAAGCTATCTGCTTTGTCCATGGGCAGATCTCCAACTTCCCTGAGTGACACAGCTGTCGCTCCAGCGGAGAGCGTGCCGTTCTGGCAGCGAAGCGGCTCGCTTTCCAGGCGACGCAAAGTCAGCGTACCTGAACTCGGTGGTACTATGACCACAGTTCAGGAGCAGGCCATTGACTCACGTAAGTCCATTGGGGGAGCAAGATTCCACGCAATACCGATGCTGACAGTACCAAGCAACGATTCCAGGGCGGCCGCCTCTTCGTAAGGCCGCATCCGAGGCCTTCGGTCATGAGAGATCAAGCAGTGCTCCAGGGACTGGCTGGAGGAGCGGTCCATTTGGCGACGCCATGATGTCGTGTGTCACCGGCCCATCAGGCCTACCTAACGAGCAGAGTTCTTCGCCAGCTTATGCGGACGTATTTAACGTTACTCGAGTCGAACCTGCAGTCACTCTAGGAAAACCGTTGTCCCCTATCCTTAGCCCTAGTGTAAAGCCTTCTTTGAAAGTCGATACCAGTAGCATGGTTGATGGAGTCGAGAAGCCACCCGAAGTTCCTCCAAAATCGCCTGCAGTGGAACGAAAGGGTTCGCCCGCTCCTCTCATATTGAACTCCAAGTCAAGCAGAACACAGCTAATGACACCGGCCTCGATCACTACTGCTGGATCCACACCATTGAGCGCAATTGATACCCGCCGATCTCCTAACGTTGCCGCGCCGTTCCCTACTCCCCTCTCTGCAATGTCAAATCCATTTAGCGCTGGCTCACCTTCAAGCGCCGTCGAGCGTCGAGGCTCACCAAGGGTTGAGAAGCGAGACCCCCTAGCCTCACATAACAGGAACATGTCAGACACATCGATAATAGACCGCGGAAGGCCAATCCGCCGGTCAAGCAAGAGGCAAAGGAGCCGAACCTGCTCCGAGGCGAACAACCCTGAAACACCAATTCAGGACAACTGGAAGCTTCCGCGAGGCATGCGAGTGGCTGAGGCTGCTGTCCGTATGAATGAGACTGACAAGGAGCTTCTCCATAAGCAAGCTCATGACCAAGCTGAGAAATTTGAAGTCCTGAATAAGCGGGACGTTGCATCGATGTCAAGAGTAAGCCATTTCAGTCGGATTTTCCCCTCAACACTGTAGTTAACCACCCTTTCAGGAACTGAGAGCACTTGACGAACGCTGCGACTACCTCCGCAAGACATACAAGTCGCTGCGGGCGGGACGCCAAAAACTACATGGCCGTATGATTTCCTATCTCAAACGAGGAGAAACAGTTATCTTCTCTCGTGAATCCCTTCTTAAACAGGAAGAAGCTCTAGCCGAGCTTGACATTTCGATCGACGAATTTATTCTTAAGCTTGAACAAGCTGAGAACAGACGCTTGCGTTTGCGCCAGAAGCTACTGGAGCATGTTGCAGGGGCTTTGGTCCTGAGCCCTTCTGCCAACCGCGGGGAGATGGCAGAGAGCACTCCCCCTAGGAGCCCGGTGAAAGCAGAGAGCCCAGCCCGCATTGATCGAAAAGACGTCGAATCGATCAAAATCTACGCGGACGGGCACGTGCTGAACTTGTTCTCCGACATCGAGCAAGCTATCGGAAGAATGTGTGAGCAGACTTGCTAATGCTAAACGCGACATGACCCTTTCCTCACCAAAAGCGAAAATCTGCACTGACTTTGGTGCCCTCATTAATCACCTGCAACCTGTCGACCCGTAAAAATACTTCAATCCTTTCATTTTCTTCTGTGTATGTTGTCACGGCCTGTTTATACTTTACTTTCTCTCATGTCATTATTATGTCCCTCGCGGGAATTTCCGTTCTAGGGAATGGTGGATTTTTGTCGGCATGGCATCATATTCTCATATTACATACCGCAACCGATACCCGGGCCGCTCTGTGCATTGCTGAAGCCTGACAGCGTTTTGTTTCCTTTTCTTTTTCGAACGAGGCGAAGTGGGAGTCTGATGGCTTGGGGTCTGTTTCATGTTTTCTTGTTTAATTGCAGATGACCGAAGGAACATGCATAGTAGCGTATCATGTATCGAGATCCGGGCCTGCAGGGGCCATCGAATTGAGAAACGAAGTTTGCAACGCCAAGTACTCTCCTAATTGTGGCGAAGATTGTTCGAAGCCACCAGCCTAGCTGAACCTTTAAGGAAACTTTACGGTGGTATCTTGATGTAAACGAGTCTTTCGTTCGGAGACTAACATACTGGCGTGGCTGAACCCGCAGCGGAACGGAATAGTCGGCAGGGGAGCTCAGACAGCGACTTTTAGTCTTCAGTTTAAGGGACAGGGAGCGAAAGCTCGAAACGTGGGTGATAAGAGCCCAGGGGCCTCGGACTGGACCAGGCTACATACCCTCTCGCACGTGTTGAGGAATCGGTTCTGTGCGGTGTCCCGCAATGGAGAACCTAACATGCACAAACCACTTGACCTCATACCACTTTACGCTTGGCGAGCCTCCGTGGGAATGTGCTCCATGAGCAACGGAGCGTATTCTTAGTATAGCGTGTCTCAAAGTGAACGAGGAGGCATTCAGCTGCTGAGTGTAGTCAGCCTTTCGAACCATACGAGGAAATCCTCCAGACGGGACGAGACGTCATGGCTGTGTTGTTAGTGAGCCCTCTGCTGAGAATCTTTGCTCTTCAAAGGTCCCGAGTTTTGCTGAGTGATGAGGGCTGTTGTTTCATATGATGATCGTTTAACCGTTATGGGGAGCTCGCTTGTTAGCTTGGTGGTACTGATCGGGCCATTACTTTTTCCGAGCCCCGCTTGGTCCGTGCTAGCCAGTTGCGTAGCCTCTCTTTTTTTTCCTTGACGTCGGATTCTATCTCTGGCTTCAATATGCGGCGGCACAATCAATATGGCCACAAACAGTATAAAGTTGCTTACTGGGAACAGCCACCCCCAACTTGCCAACCTTGTCGCTAATAGGTGCGTTCTTCTTCACCAAGACAGTCAATTGCTTGTTCATTCATCCAATCCAATATGACTGGTCTTTTGAATCATTGGACAGCGTCACTAACTGGGCTCCAAGGCTTGGGATAGATTTGACCAAGATACTGGTTTTACAATACTCAAATCAGGAAACCTCCGTCACAATTGGTGAATCTGTTCGAGACGAAGATGGTACTGCCCCTCGTCAAACCCCAAACTTTGATCACACGATCGGATTTGCTCCATATTTCGATATACTTCCTTACACTCTCTAGTGTTCATTCTACAATCTACGCCCCCCGGAGACATCAACGATGCGCTCATGGAGCTCCTCATCATGATCAATGCGTGTAAAACAGCATCTGCACGCCGAATCACCGCTGTCATACCAAATTTTCCCTATGCGCGCCAGGACAAGAAGGACAAATCGCGAGCACCTATCACGGCGAAATTGATGGCCAATATGTTGCAGACTGCGGGCTGCAATCATGTCATTACCATGGACTTGCATGCTAGTCAAATACAGGGCTTCTTCAACGTACCCGTCGATAATCTCTATGCAGAACCGAGTACATTGCGTTGGATTCGAGAGAATTTGAATGTAAAAGACTGTGTCATCGTGAGTCCGGATGCCGGAGGTGCCAAAAGGTATGTACGCTCTTTGGTTATACACATTTAGACACCGTTGCCCTCTGCATGGCTTCCTTCATCCTGGGGATATCTCTTTTCAGTTTTCCGAAGGATTCTCTCTGTCGACATGGTACCCCATCAAATCATTTTTCAGAGAATGTCTATTAATTTGGTATCAGAGCAACATCTATTGCTGATGGCCTCGACCTTGGCTTTGCTCTCATCCACAAAGAACGCGCTCGACCAAATGAAGTTTCAAAGATGGTACTCGTCGGTGACGTAAATGATCGAACAGCTATCATCGTTGACGATATGGCCGATACCTGCGGCACACTTGTCAAGGCTGCCGATGTTGTAATACAGCATGGCGCCAAGGATGCAATTGCTATCGTTACACATGGTATACTAAGCGGAAACGCTATCGAGGCCTTGAACGGTAGCAAACTCAAGAAAATCGTGGTTACCAACACAGTTCCCCACGAGGAGAAGAAGGAGCGCTGTGACAGGATTGAAACCATCGATATTAGCCCGACTGTGAGTAACTTCTCAATATATCTCGTAAGACTCGCTAACATGGACGTAGCTTGCGGAAGCTTGTAGACGCACTCATAACGGAGAAAGTGTATCGTTTCTATTCAAGCACGCCCCTGTGGATTGAGAGGTCAGGGGCTACTATGCTGTATTCAAGTGATTATTGTATAGAACGGTGTTCTTTGGCGTTCCCATGTTGTTTCTTAACCCATCGTAAGGGAACTCAGCTTGTAGCGAGAGCTTATGCCGGTGTTACCCGATTTTAAATAAAGAAGGCTGTTCTAGCCATCGCGGAAGGTATCTCACATCAGTAGAAGCATTAACGGCATTTTATCCTTGAATTGCGGTAGATCGAGGGCAATCAGACTAGTTTGATTCACGAGTCGTGCCTTGCATACCCGTAGTCACTGGACTAACTACAACCATCTGGGACCGGCAGAAAACATGTAACAGCCACAGCTCCAGAGGTTATCTCGTGGAGCTCAAATTGAAGCCAAAGAGTGGAAAGTATTAAGAAACGAATTTGGCAAGCATATGCTTGCATACGATAACTTTACTATCGCTTTCACCAATGTGATGCTTAATTTCCGAGTTGATCCAAGTCTCGGAAAAAGAACTTAATGGGGTGACAGCCCACACGATTCAGTCATTTTAGTCCAACAGAACAATGGCGTCAAAGAATGTCGTATCCCATCGCTTGACCCTGTCCCAACCTTTTCGCCTCTCGGCCTTACCTAGATCTTCTCAGAAGCTCGCTCGTCAAACAAGACGCCGAACTCTTTCCAGAACGAGCAGCTACCGGGTATTTACATCTCATGACCAAACTTAGTCGCAGGACTAGAAGACGAAAGATAAAATTAGCCTCAGGCCTGGGTTTGCGAATGCCATAGTCATGTATCATGTACCATGTGTAGTGTCGTGTCGTATCGCATCGTGTGCGTGTGCGTGTGCGTGTGCGTGTCGAATTGCGAGGAATTTACTGCAATGCATTCACGCGCTGCACGATTGCGAAACAATAGAACATGTAGTTCACTGATTCGAAAAAGGGAGCCTTTTTTCAGGGTATCAGGCGCGCATGCAATGTGAACCCTTACATTAGTTCCCTTCCTCCTTCGTATCTGGCTGCTTTGGGTCCTGACATCTGCCCCGTGCTCGTTTGGGGATGGGCTGCGAATTGTAGCTTCTCCGCCAGCGCTTAGAGGTTTGTAACGGAGGTCTAGACTACAGGGCCGATTGCTGAGCATGGTCGCTTGAGATGTAGTCTTTCGCGGTTCCGAAATTGTCAGCATAGAAAGACACGATTTGTTAGAGATAGCATTGTGCGTGTAAGAAAGCGAATGTTCATAACAACGCCGATCTCATGGTATTAGAAAATCAGTGATTTGCTCTATAAGTAGTTTTGTTGCTTAAGGTTTCACTTTGGTGGGACGGCCAATATGGAGAGTTATTTGCTTGAGAACACTCTTGACCTCACCGAACCTTTTAATAAGCAAATATTCGATCAAGGTTGCTGTGTAACGTGAAGGATATAAATAGACGGACATATAGCAATACTACGCACAGTAAAGTGCTTGCCCTGAGTCGTTAAGTCGTCGATTTCCGCATGCTAGACGTATCTACCTCCAGGTAGTCACATCAAATGATGAAGAACAAGGAGAATGTTACCCAAAGCTTAACAGTACTCAAGTCTCACACCTAGACTTGTGAATGAGCGATGTGCATATACCTGGGTAAACCTGGAAGAGAACGCAGGCCTGGCTATAATCATAGAGCATCAAATACAAGTCCTTTGGCCACGTAGAAGGTGCTCGCACAGTTTCCATGAGTATATCAAGCACAGCTAAAGCATCGTACATAGAAATTCCAACACGTACTCGACATCCTGTAGAGAATGCAGTGTAAGGTAAGGCCATAGAATGCTTAAAGCCAGCCATTGAGAAGAGGAAATGCTTTGGTGACTGTAGGATATGATGCAATTGTTGTATCTAAGAAACAACTGCCGCGCCGAGCAGCCCCTGGGATGATAAACCATGCCTAGAAACCGGAGATTTTCATATTGGAGTCGCTGACATACACCTTTTCGAGCCGACGCCAAAGGATCATTTCACCAACTCATGAACTCAGTCCACTCACTAATGCCTCATAGACGAGGCCCTCCTCTTCCTAGCCTCATCGTGGGCAGCCTTGGCCTCGCTGATACGCTTGTGGAGGATTTGGGCGTACTCATTCTAAAGTCTGATTTAGCAGCTGTACATGTATAGGGGAATGCACTGAATCTTACGGCAGCATCCTTTGAAGCCTCAGCACGACGGCGCTTGAGCGCAATTCGGTGACGCTTGTGTTGCAGACGTTGAGGAGTAACAAGACGCTGGATCTTGGGAGCCTTGGTGTAGGGCTTCTTGCCCTCGCCCTTTGGCTGGACCTCACGACGGATGACGAACTTGCGGACCTAAATCACAAGAAATTTATATCAGACTCGGTTCTTAACTCAGACTCAACCCTTTGCAAAGAGGATTGGCGAAGAAGCTATGAGGAAACTCACATCATCTTCCTTGCTGAGACCAAAGAAGCGGCGGATCTTGGTAGCCCTCTTGGGACCCAAGCGCTTGGGGTGTACGGTATCGGTGACGCCGGGGATATCGTTATCGCCTTGCTTGACGATGCTGAGAGCAAGGACAGAGAGGTCCATGCCGACGATGCAGCCACGAACACTCTTCCTCTTGCGCTCACCAGTGCGACGCGGTCGGTAGCAGGAGTGGCCTGTGGAAAGTAGGAGGCGAACACGGGTTGGGTACATGACACCCTGCTTCATAGGGAAGCCCTGCTTGTCGTTTCCACCAGTGATTCTGAAAATGTAGCCCTTGAACTCGTCGCCGACGCTGTCACCAGGGACTTCTTGACCCATACGGCGGTCCATGAAGACGCGCAGCTTGCGCTCATCGTCGATCTCGATCAGCTTCTGGGTGCCATTGGCGGGGTAGGAAATGTTCAGCTTCATCTTGACCGGCGCTGTCGAGATGGTGGTGCTGAAACGGAGGTGGTTGTCGACTTCGGCCGCTTGATTGTTGAAAATTCAAAGGTCGAGCTAAGGAATAATTAGATGGTGGGCAGAAGCGAGCGGGTCGGCAAAATTATTGGCCGCGCCGGCGAAACGAGCGTCACGTGAATTAGCTTTGCACAGACGGAATTCCGAATGGACAACGCTAGACAATTCCGTCAGGGGACTTAAAGGTTACACGTTTGGCTTGGCAGATCTTCCACTTCTTTAGTAGTCGGCCTTGGATGCACAAAAGTTAATCTCCATTCCATTGCTCTATCTTCAACAACCTGGCGATTAATCGTTGAGCATTCTGATAGGCTTTGGACCCGAACAAGACCTTGCCAGCCAGCAAATAATTACGAAAACATCAAGGATTGAATATGCCTTCATATCATTATCGCACATCTGTTGCTCCACATAACATGCCTAGTGTCAATAGGAATTTATTGATCACATGTTTGGTGGAGAATATAAGGTTTGCATATAATTAAAGTCTTAGGCACTTACAAAGTGCTGGACAGAATATATTGGTTTAATAGTAAGATTCGGATGTTTGACCGGTCTAAACACCCTGGAGACTTATAATATGTTCATTCACGCACGCTTTCCTTTGTTGGGAACCCACATGATACGTTCCGACTTAGAGAACATTTTGAACAACCAAAGACCTTGACGCCGACCCATGCTAATCCCATGAACCCAAGGAAACATACTTTTGAATAATACAAATTGATAGTAAGGAAGATGGAAAGAGGCCTGAGCTGAATATTTAAATAGCTGCATTAAGCCATGAACTCCACGGGTGGCCTAGCAGTCGAAACGTTTTTGCCCTGCGCCTTTTGCTGCGAAATTGGTCCTTCCACACCCTCCATAGCGTCGGTAGGTGTCAACGCTATCGGACTTTCCGTGGTGTCTTCCACCGCAATAGCAGGTAAATTAGGGCTGTCTCCATGATCCTCTGGATGGTAGACAATTGTTGAACTGCCGGTCCTCCGTCTTCGCACTACCGGACTTCCGTCATCCATGGTTGGCGAGGGGAGATCATTATGATCCGCACGTAATCGTGCAAGAGCAGCCGCCAGATCTTCCGCGTGCACTATAGTATTCGGAGCCTCCTCATTATGCATTTCCCAGCCCATAGGAGGAGAGGGCGGTGGCGAGATGAAGAACAGCTTGTCAGATTTAGGCAACGGCAAATGCTGGTCGGTAGGGTTCAGAGGTGTAGATAGTCCAAAGTATACGCGAATACGACAACCCATGAGGACTTCACCGTCAAGGTTCTGACGTATCTTGATTGCAGACTCCTCATCAAAGAAAGAGGTTATAATCCGGCGGAAAGACTTGAGTGGCGCCCAAGTATGGATCGCGGCATGTTGGTTGATGGTTTCGCGGATCTGAACGAGGTTGGAGGGGTTGAATATCTCGGGTTCTATAAGGTTCTGGAAAAAGTATAAGCATTTGTATATTCACAAGACAGTATTATTATACTCACGGTAATTATGAGAGTGTTTGAAGGCGGGGAGGGTTGGACAAGCGGTGGTAAATCTGAAAGGTCGAGCGATAGTGGCGATTTGTTGCCAGAGGAAGCCCGCGAGCGGGACGGTGATGGAAGACCTTTAGGCATTTGTGCGCAGTATTTGAAAGCCCTGATAGTCTTTGATGAGCTTAGAGTTGAATTTGCAGGTTAGTTGTTGCTTTGAAGAGTTGACAGGTGGAGGAAGATGGCCATTCACGGTTATATGTAATGTAATGTCTGGTCTTCCGCAAACAAAAGGCTCCGCCACGCTGCTGCGCACGGACATTCGCAAACTTGACGAACCTCGACTCCTCCCCATCCCAAGGTTTCCGCGAGCATCTAGCCATCTGGGCATTGCACTGCCCCAATCAAGATTCTTCACCAAAACTCGTCCACGGGGCTCGGTGGAACGCGCGGCGTGACTTGACCTTACTGACTCTCCGCAGCGGACCTCGAGGAGCCTTGCTGACTGGATGCCGCATGCGGTGGCCACCGGATTGAACTCAGCCTCGACGGGAGAAAATGCTCTCGAATACACTCGGACATTCGATATGGTGATTCTCCTGAACAGGAGACCGTACAAGGTGGCGTATCGCCGACCACGGGGTCAACTTTCGCCTGAAGTAGAGCGGAGTATGCGACAACTGCGGGAGGAATACTTACTGAGCTAGGCTGATTTACTGTATTGCTACGTCTCCCATACTACTCGACGTATTCACTAGGTCCACTCTTTCTCCCTTTTCGGAATCTGCCTATGCAAATGCAACGCCGGCGGGAAGGGTTTCATTCACTGAACCAATTAGGCTTGTTAACACAGAAAGCCCGCTCATCCACTTGGCGCAAGTAACCCATTGTCCCAACCACCTCACGCAATCCCGGAGCATTAATTCGTTGGCATTCGAAGAGCCAGTTCCCGGGTCTTATCACTTGACCTTGCTCAACGCCCCGCACCGCGAGGCACTTCTCATCCTTCCCTACCCGTGGCTTTCTCCTATCCGTTTCATGGGCGATCCGACAGCGTTGGATGATCGTGGGCCTCAGGAATTTTGGAAAGTTTAATATAAAGTTATTCTTACATATGCTCTTTTGGTCATCATTTTTTACTCAACTCAAGTAATCAAAGGGACAGGGAGCGCCCATTATCTCAAGTGATTGATCTTCATACCAATCCAGGGGTTTATTCCGATACGCAATGTTAACCCTTCATTCTTGGTCAGCTTAGAAACTGTTAGGCCGCGCAGTTGACTTGCTTGAAGATATGGCAAGGCAGTCTGCTGGATCGGACCTCTCGAATAGGAAGAGACTACCACGGGTCAATCCTAATCTCTTCCAAATCTGTGTTCGGCCGAGTCGATTGCCAACAGAACGTTCATTGTCTTCCATACTCAATGCTAGCTAGCTTGAGCTAATGGTGCATTGATATTCCCAATGAGATGGTGCCCTTTGACGTTATTACGGCCAAAATTCATGGTAATGCGACTACATTTGTTCCAAAGATCTAACAAAGCAAACTTGTTCCATCGAGACGATTTTACCAGTGCTTCAACACAGGTAAGTATCTCGATTCGGCATCCATATCAAGGCTCAGTGCGCGAAAATGCACCAAGGTGGAACCCCACACGGCTAGGAGAATGTATGTACGAGGGCTGTGTTTGACGCAGGGGCGCGGCGGGATTATTGGCCTCGCTGGTGCACCAATCCCTAATTTGAATATTTGTTGACAGATCTGCGACTGGATTCGCACTGCGGTACGCAGTGCACGCTTGCCATTGTCTCGCGCGAAAGACGAAGCAAAACGTCCGCAAGACAGTATCATTAGTCTATGCTCGCTCGTGCATCTCACATCTTTTGTTGGCTGATGACAATACGCGGCAACGAACGGACATGCTACCAGGTAGAAATGCTGCCTCGAGCGATTCCCGCAACTTGTACCGTGCCACTTGTCACCCCTTTTCAGAGTCAAGGCCGCATCATCAGAAGACTCGTATGTCCAAGAATGCCGTCACAGAGTCACTGGAACAAGTAGTGTGGCTAGTGTAGCTAGATATGTGTGGCTGAGGCGCACAGGACCTCCAGGGCTGGGCACATTCACGTGACTAGCCAGTCTTCCGCGAGGCTTAGCGCGATTCGACCGCGGTAAGTTCAACTTGTTGGTCGGAGGTCGCCTTCACCATTCAAAGAAAAGTCAACCTCACACAACGCTCCTTTTCCCACTCCGCCCACTCCCTTGCCGACGTCAGCGCACGAAACGACAGCCTCACTTAAATCATCAACCGAAACAACCGCCTTTGCCCGCGTTCAGCCTCCCCGAATATCGATATGGATCCCTATGATGTTGAAGGCGGCGCAATCAATGTGCGCTTCATAGACGTACTGGTTCTCCTTCACCCTTGTATGGCGCATAACTGACACAGCCGCAGGCCAGCAGCTTGCGCGCTCATTTCCTGGTCCAGAACTTCGACCTTGAAACGGCGAATTCACTGCGGCGCACGATGCTTGCCGAGATCCCAACGTTAGCTATTGACGTGGTCGAGGTCCTTGACAACACATCAGTCTTAGCTGATGAGTTTGTCTGTCACCGTCTCGGCCTTGTTCCCTTGATCTCCAAGGGCGTGGACGACCTAGTGTATTCCAGGGATTGTGACTGTGATGGATATTGTGAAAGCTGCTCGGTTGTCCTGACGTTAAACGCCAAGTGCACTTCGAGTGATATCATGAGGGTGTATGCACGCGACCTAGTCGTCTCAGCAGGCAGACCGAATGAAGAACTTGGAAATCCTGTTATAACTGATCCGGAGGGGAACGGCACGTGTATCGTGAAGCTAAGGAGGGGGCAAAGCATTCACATGCGCTGCATTGCAAAGAAGGGTATTGCAAAGGAACACGCGAAATGGGCTCCTAGCGCGGCAATCGGCTTTGAATATGATCCAGGCAACAAGCTGAGGCATCTGGATTACTGGTACGAGGAGAGCATCAAGGAGGAATGGTACGTTTAAACCCTCAGGCTTCAGAAGTGTAGCCCTAACATTTCCCTCCAGGCCCGTAGACGAAGCAAACCTCGAACTTGATGGCGGTCCAGTCAATCCTGACGAGCCTTTTGACTACGATGCAGTCCCCACACGCTTCTTCTTTAACGTTGAGACAGTTGGCGGCCTGGATCCGGACCAGATTGTGCAGCAAGGCATTAGGACTCTACAGACCAAGCTCGCAGGCGTAATCAACGAGCTCCAAGGCGGTGATGCCACTGATGGAGTAGATTTTGGCGGTGCTCAAAGCCCGCAAATGAACGGTGCCGGCTACGGAGGCCCAGAAACCGGGTACACGACGCCTTATGGCGGCAATGCAAGCGTCTGGGGTCCTGGCGGTGCAGGAGCTGGCGGTACAACGCCGTACGGTGCAACCCCCTACGGCAATGGAAGCGGTCAGCAATGGTAATCGGGCGATACAGCACGGAACTTCTCCTTCTGCATCACGCATGAAAAGTGCTGCAGTTCTAAACAATAGGAAATCGGGTTGTCCGGATACAGACCAACATTATCCTGGGACTCTGAAACATTGAGTATCATGTTTCTTTTAGGAGGATCTACCGCGGCTCTCAGCCCGCTGTATTTTCCAGACATTCTGTATCAGTATTTGCATGGGATGGAGTAAAATCAAAATGCACGGCGCTTCAAGAGGATGTGAGTTTTATCTATAATTCCTTTTGGCTGGTTGCGCTGCGCGAGCGGATAAGAGTCTCTCAGGAACGAGACAATGCACATTGCAATGGCTGGGCAAATGTGCCAAAATATTTACGCCCTGTAGCATTAGATTTTTCATCTATGATATGCGCAGTCATCACTTTTACAATTCGACATCCTTCGAAATGAAACGTTTGTGTGGTCGAGGAACATGTTCTATCCAAGATTCTTTTTGGTGAATCCATCTTCCTTGGCCAAAAAAAACCGTTCGTAAGAGCTTATTATAGTGTTACAATACAGGTGGGTTGGCCCCACATATGAGCCGTTGCTTTTTCCATCAAAAATGCTGCTTCGAGAGAGGGGAATATTTACACATGCCGTGAAGTATAATCAACGCCGTGTCCGTATCACAGGTATATAGTCATACCAGATACTTTACTTCAGAATAGTCATACAAAGTTTAGTTTTAACGTAATGTTTGTGAGATGAGGTGAAGGTCCTTTTTTCGTGAATTAAGCGGAGCGAAGCCTGTGGTTTTTACAAACGTTCGGGAATTTATGCGTTTTTGACGACGCCGACCTTTGCAGCGCGCAAGACTCGTCCGTTGAGCATAAAACCCTTGGATTGTGTGTGGAAGACGACACCGTCCTCCTTATCTGGCTGGGGGGTCTGGAAGACGGCCTCGTGAATGTTGGGGTTGAACTTCTCGAGCTCTACCGATGGGTCGAATCGCTCGAGGCCGTGTTTCTTCAATGTCTGCATTAGGATGTTCTCGGTCATCTTCAAGCCATCGTGAAGGGTGACCAGGTCGTTGTTCTCCGGTGCGAGCTTGTCCTTGGGGACGGTGGCCAAGGCGCGGTCGAGGTTGTCGACGCTGTCGATGAGGTCGCGAGCAAAGCGCTGCAGGGCAAAGTCCTTTGCGGCTTGGACCTCACGCTTTGTGCGCTCCTGGAGATTGCGGAAGTCGGCGACACTGCGAAGGTACTTGTCCTGATAGATGTGTTAGGATAGGAAAAGTTAAGGGCGCGAGATCGGAGCAGAGCTCACCTTCAGGTCTACGATTTCCTTGTCCTTCTTCTCAACTTGCTCCTTCAATTGAGTTGTCTCATTTGGCTGTTCCGCAGCTTTGCCTCCAGCCTGCGCCTCGCCTTCCTTTGCTGCTGGTTGCTCGGAATACCATCTGAGGCCAGCAGGCGCTGCTCGTGTGCTGCCAATCTGTTGCCGGGCCAAGGCAAATGAAGGCTGTGGTCTCGAAAAGGGGCGCGATGCCTGTCTTGATGCGCGATATAATGTTCTCTGAAGCATGGTTGTGGATGTGGATTGGGGGGTTGTGATGTGATGGGTGTGAAGAAGAGAAATCGATAGCTTGTCAAGAAAAATTTCGGAGGAGGTTGATGCGGATGGACGTGGACCCTTGCCCGGCAGCACAAAAGACGATCGGCCACAGGCGCGGGCACTTCGACTCCCTCGGCTCTAGTTCCGAGCGTGCGAGTCCAACCTCCGCTGCGTTTTACATAACTCTCAGTCCATATAGGACCATGCTTCTACCATCCCATTACCTAAAAGCTGGGCAATGAGGTCCGCCCTGACTATTGCTCAATTTCGGTGCATCAATGCCTCCCGCTGCTTCTCTACCCACCGGTCACTCCTCGATGCCACGGCTATGCAGAGGCCGCTGAGAGCTGCCTATTACCGGGGCGGTACATCTCGCGCCTTAATATTTCAGCCCAAAGACCTTCCAGGCGACCGTTCAAAATGGCCCATCGTATTTCGCCAGCTTATGGGAGCCCCTGACCCGTATGGCCGCCAGCTGGATGGCATGGGAGCAGGCATCAGCTCCCTTTCCAAAATATGCCTCGTAGAACCGGGTGTCCGGACATGTGGTGAAGAGATACAGGGCGCACCAAAGGCCGACAACGTCGATTACACCTTCGTAGGCATTGGTATCGAAAATGATGAAGTGGACGTTGCTGGCAATTGTGGAAACATGAGTAGTGCTATTGGGCCGTACGCCTATAATGCAGGACTACTCAGTCCCGGTGTTTATGAGCAAGGTGACGGTGAAGTCACAGTCCGAGTCCGCAATACGAATACCATGAAATACATCAATGCGACCTTCAGTGTAGTGGGTGGTCAGGCAGCCGTACAAGGCGAGTACGCATTAGACGGGGTGGCTGGCACTGGCGCTAGGATCGAGCTTGATTACCTGGAGCCATATGGCTCGAAAACAGGCAGAGTTCTGCCTACAGGCAAAACGATCGATCAAATTGCTGGCTACCAAGTGTCTTGTGTAGACGGAGCGAATCCAGCCATCTTCATACGAGCAGATGACTTAGGCATCGACGGAACGATTCTACCTAATGACTTCAACAAGCAGCCCCAGACGCTAGACTTACTCGAAAGAGTGAGAAGAACAGCAGCTGTTGCAATGGGACTTACAGACTCGGAAGACAAAGTAGCGAGGACTGTACCAAAAATCGGCATAGTATCAAAATCATCAACTCACAAGGTTCTTTCAGGGGACACAATCGAAGGCTCCAAAGTAGACTTGGTCGTCCGATTTATATCAGATACTCAACCTCATCGAGCTATTCCTCTAACAGCTGCACTTACCACAGCCGTTACTGCTCGGATTCCTGGCACTATTGTCGAACAAATGCTTTCTGAGGAGCTTGTGGAAAGTGATATGATTACGATAGGACATGCCAGCGGACGCATCCAAGTCAACGCCACAATGGATCCGAAAGAGAGAACTAAACCCCTCTCCGCGGCCGTTTACAGGACCGCTCGGCGCATTTTTGAAGGAGAAGTCTATTACACTGATGTATTTGACTCTCAGAACAAGTTGAAATCTTCTACTCTCTTGACTGAGCCTGCGCGAGGGTTGGCTTTTGTCGAAGAGTGGCGTGCTCGCGGCTCTGTCTGATCTTTGAACCGTATACGCTACGAGCTTCAGGTTGCATGTTCAATGTTGGAGCCTCCCCACTTGCAATAACGATGTAACCATATCTAACGCCACATAACAAGGATTTAGCTCGGTTTCTCGAAGACCAGTGTAACGAGCAAGTGATATCGCATAAGATATACACAGAATTTGAAAAGTAACTATCTACGGAGGACACAGGAATAGATTGGTATTAAAAAAGAACAACAGTGAGAGCGAAGGCGAAGATGATTATTTTAATCTGGTGTGAATGTGCATTTTTTAAGAAACACCGCGTCCAAAAGCATGACGGCACAGACTAATTTCAGCTACTTTGCTTTCTAGTAGTTGATTTATACTCATCGTATAATCTGTTCATCATTATCCTCAATCCCGTGAAGGCTTTCAAGAATATCACTCCCGCCTAGCAGTCCTTTCCTGGGCCCAACACTCTTTCTATCATCGCTCCAAACTTCGTGAAACCTTATTGCCGCATCACTGGCGGCAACGACGATGCAGCCCTCCTCCGCACCCCGGTCCCACCAGACGCCATCTTCGCCTCTACTTCTTCCTGTGTTTGGGCCGCTAGGATATGGAATAGCGAACAAAGCACGATTTTCATCGTACCAAGGGATGGCGACGATTTGCTCGCACGATGGCCATGCGAATACAGCCACCCGGAAGGGATGTTCAGGCTGTGCAAAACCAAACGTAGCAGCAATCTCCCTCCTAGTTGTACTCCATATGAGGCTTGTGACCTGAGCAGCACAATCGATAGTTGCGAGACACGCGCCCGAGACGGTGTGATAGAAATGAATGCAACGGTCGTTCGAACCCCCGCCAACAGCAATGAGTCCGCGTTGCCAGGGACAAAATGCTATTGCCTTTACAGCAGCATTGAGCTGCCATCTATGCTTTTCGTGACCAGGTTCAATGGAGGGAATATTGTCACGCCCAGGGGTGACCGTCCATGTCCTTTCACCATTTGGGCCGTAGTGTATGTCCAAGGAAGTTGATGTTCCATTTCCACTAGGAATTTGCAGAATCTTCTTCGTCTCAAATAGAAAGCATGTATTGTCATTTCCCCCACTGGCAAAGAGCTCCCCATCTGCAGACCAGGATAAGCCGCAAATCTGCTGTGTATGAATTGTCAAACGAACGAGGAGCGTCAACGCTCCATGCCACCCAAAGAGTGCGCTATCCGTCTCGTTGGGCCATTCTACGGAATAGAAGAATATATGGCCCGATTCATCACCAACCAGAAGTCCTTCTGTGGAAACCATCATGGCACCGTCGCGTAAAGATTGACGTTTCACGATAGAAGGGCGAAAGGATACACAAGAAATTGGCTTGGGTTGTTCAGCGTTGAAGCGAGGCGCCATGTCGAGAGGGCTCCAGAGGTCCAACCGGCCGTCTGCACGCCCTACAGCGAGTATAGCCTGGGCACCTTGGGTTGAGGAAAATGCAAGCGAGGTCACATGCTGCGGGTCTGTGGTGGCCGTGGACAAGACATTCAGGGATTGAGGGGTATCTACACCATCTCGCTCGGACCACAGGTGAACAAAATTACCTAAGCCTACGGCTAGGTACTTGGTGGTGGCGGAGTAGGCAAGGATAGAACAGTAGTAATCGTCTCGTAATTGCGGTGCGTCGAGTACTGTTCTTGAGGTCAGCTAGGTCCTCCAATGCCGGCATTAGACATATCTAAAAGGTAGTATAGGCGTAGGCTTCTTCCTGTCTGCACGCGATGGCTTATGGGCTTGTATAAGAGAGTCAGCACAAATATAATCGTCGGGCATGCATTCAACAAACGACTCAAATTTCCCTCGGGTGCCCAGGCACTATCTCTCCACACATGTTGAGCATGGCCAGGAGTGTTTGAAGCCGTGCTTCGAGGACTCGTACACAACGGGCTACTTGGTGGTGTCGAATGCTCAAGTACACGATCTTGCTGGTTCACATCAAACGCTAGAGCCAGGCGCCGTTCGTACGTCTCAAGTTCAGAGTCGGGGTCGGATCGGTTAAGGAACATAGAACTGTAAAGTGGTGCGTTTGTACCACTCCCCAAAACCCCGCCTCGGCCGTTTGATATTCCAACTACCGTTTCACTCACCGCGGAGGAACCGCCAACATTCCAGACGGCACCAGCGCTAATGTTGCGGCTCCCATGTATAAAGGAGCTACGGCGGAGTGTCTGATATGGTCCACGGCGGTTCGCAGTAGCCCGGCCAGTCACTGCTGAATGGGCTTCTCGGAGATTTCTAAGTTCATCGTTCATTCGTCGGCTCCTATGAAGCCGGTGACTAAACGGATTGAATCTGGTAGCCCTAGTATGGGTATTGTGTCCTTCAACTCGCAACCTATCTGCAGGCTTGCTGAGCTCAAAGCTTTGCCTGGTAGAACAAGGTGGTCGTCGAATGGAAATGAATCGGTCTGATGACTGGGAGGCATTTTGAGGTGGTGTCAGCAATCCACCTCGTGAAGACCATTGACTTGGCCGTAGAGGTGAGCTTGAATGGCGAATTGGGAGCTGAGAGAGTGCTCTTGGCTGGAAGTAGTCATGCAGCCGCCGCCTTGGTAACGCAGCATGTAAACGTTCGGCGGGGTACTTCGAATTGCAAATGTCGTGATTCTTTGGGGATAAACAACTTAAACTATCTTGTGTGGACTCTGTAGTATTCAATGGGCTTTCGGGTATTGCGGTTGCCGATGCATTCAGACAGATGGTGGGATTGGGCGTAGAACGACTGTTTGATCGGGTAGCTTGACCAGGGCGGTGGGGTGAGTTGTAGTTGTCGAGGCTTGAAATTGAGCCCCAATGCGAACCCGCTGTGGAAACATTAGTGCTGAGGTATGCGTCGTGTCTTTCTGTGACATCTTTGCCTTTAGTGGGACTCGGAATGAGCGCAGATGATGTACGTGTGTCAAGGTCTCGATAGAAGAAACAACTGTGGACTTTTCGGGGTGAGACTGGCGACTTGGGAGTAACCGGTGAAGTCCAACCACAGGTACTAGTACTTTTCGTGGGGGATAGTGGAGGGGTAGAATAGTCTCGAATAGAATCATCGTCAGTGTGGTCCATGGCTTGGAAACGATCGCCGCTTTTTGGACGAGTTGTCTATTTGCCAGACCACAAGATTTCAAGCATCATCGAGGAGCGAAAGGTCAGTAGCGCTGTGTGGTTGCGGAAGAATATCAATATAGGTATGCCGGCTTGAGATCCTGCTGCTGTGAGTGTTAATGGCCGGTTAGTAAGAGATTCAGAGCAGAGCGTCATTAGGGGAAGAAGAAGTAAAGAAGATCAAGTATTAACGGCGATAGTGACCATGTTGGTTTTGGGAAGGAAGTGGCGGAGATAAATATCTCCGCTGGCCGATGCTATCGATAGGCTGACGACGTCAACTTTGGTTAACACCCCGCGACGCCGCTTCCCTCAAATATGGCAAGTGTAAGTTAGAGAGCGCTATGCATTACCACAACTCAGATCTATGATAGTTAACGAATTCTCAGCATGGCGTTTCCCGAGCCGCAAGCTCGATCAACCGTTCGGAGGAAGTCAGGCAGAGAGAGCTCCAACAGATCGCAACATACAATGACCTAGTAACTCTCGTAAACACAAAGGTACGTGAGAAGCTGTTGATGAGCCAGGATACAATGGCTGACACTGATTTGGGGGGCGTAGATCGCAGAAAGA
Source organism: Nigrograna mackinnonii (assembly GCA_001007845.1). Classification (NCBI taxonomy): domain Eukaryota; kingdom Fungi; phylum Ascomycota; class Dothideomycetes; order Pleosporales; family Nigrogranaceae; genus Nigrograna; species Nigrograna mackinnonii. The sequence continues at coordinate 51,501 of JGVQ01000285.1, read as the reverse complement.
CAGTATACCATTGAAGTTCTTAGTCAGATCACGAAGCTCTTGAATGAGAATCCAGAATACTACACAATATGGAACCACCGTCGTCGCGTACTGAATTCACTGTTTTCACGTCCTGCCACCGATACCGAAGCTGCTCCTACATCTATTGAAGACCTAGTTACTGGTGATCTGCAATTAACATTTGTGTTGTTGCGGAAGTATCCCAAGTGCTACTGGATATGGAATCACAGGAACTGGATATTACGGAAAGGAGAGTCGCTTCTCGACCGGTTAGCTACCCGCGACCTATGGTCAAGGGAGCTTCAATTGATAGGAAAGATGCTCCATGCGGATAGTCGGAACTTTCACGCGTGGAGTTATCGACGGTTCGTCGTCACACAACTCGAGCGCATGCAATCAGCGGTGGAACAAGGTTCCTCCGGGCTTTTGGAAACGACGAAAAGTCTAATAGAAACAGAGTTTGAATACACTACCAAGATGATCAATATCAATCTATCCAATTTCTCCGCCTGGCACAATAGGAGCAAACTTATTCCCCGCCTCCTCAATGAGCGTAATGCAGACGACGCGGCAAGAAAGAAGTTTCTTGACAATGAACTGGCCTTGATTTGCACTGCAATCAACACCGATCCCTTCGACCAGTCCATCTGGTATTATCACCAATATCTGATAAGCACCATCTCCACCAATTGTCCCAGGCCAAGCCTGATTGTGCTCACTTTGACCAACGGCGACCGGCAGAAGTACTATGAACACGAGATGGGGTACATACGCGAGATCTTAGAGGATGAGGCTGATTGTAAATGGATATATGAGGCATTACTCCACATTGCCGCCTGCTATCTTGAGGTAGAATGTGGAACACAATCGTTCACGACGCAGGAGATGCGAGCCTGGCTAGAGCAGCTTCGACGGCTTGATCCACTGCGAAAAGGTCGTTGGAATGATCTCGGAAGTGATCTCGGCGTTTGACTAAATGCGGGATTCGTAGTTATTTTTTCCGATTAGAGTCTTCAGATGTGCTTGATAACCGTGAGCCTCCAGATTCGGTCGGACCGGCCGTTGAAGGACCTTTCCATGCCCAAAGTCCAAGTAATGATGAAAAGGGGGAGGTGTTCGTGTCATTTGGATTGACCGTTTGAGGTTGATCACGTGTTGTTGCGGTGCCTTCGGCCGGGGGTCCTTTGTCTTTGGTTCCCGCACCCTGTACAGATATTCCCGCAGCTGCCAGGTCGCTGGGAGTGGTTAATAAGTCGATGGGCCACAGTGCAAAGGTGTGTACCGTTTATAGTCTTCTTCTAGCTTGTCTTTCTGAAGCTTTTTGAATTCACCATCAAAAGTCGCCACTCCTTTAAAAGTTTTCAGTTAGAATCAAAGATTGCTTGTTGCTCACTATACCTATTGCAATACCAGAGATGGCGGCTAAAGCAACTGGAAGTATCCTTCCCGCCATTTTATCAAATGCGCGCGAAGAAACTACTGCGTTGGTGAAATAATCAAAGATCGCCGAGACCGCCGAAGCTGATTTTCAACAAGTCCACGGGTGGACGCCTGATCACGTGCTACGCGTTGGCGCCACATTCGCGTCGCGAAAGGCCTTGGACACTGGCTTTCGATTCCCACATCATCACCCCACCTGACGTTTCACATCGATATGTTTTGTCCCAATGTCCACATGGCGACTCAGAGGATATGTCCAGGACTCAGATGAAGAAGAGGAGGACACTGAAATTCTCTGGTCGAGCAATTGTGCCTCAAGCCGAAAGACGGAATCTGAACGCGTCACGCCTGCAATTCCCCGTAACACGCACACCGAAAATGCACCTAACTCACCAGTTCGGCACGTCCTCTCACGGTCTGGCCCTGAAGTTTTTCAAGACTCACCAGTAACGGACGTGGGCAATCAGGAGGACCTGGGATTAACTCCTCCTTCTGCAATCGAGGCTTTCTCCCAACGAGCAGATCAGCAGTGTCGAACAGAGAGTCCCGATCCCCTGCAATCATCGCCAGCAGTGAGAACTCAAGATGCGTCCTTGCAGCCCCCTGCCGCAGGAGCTCCGATCATCCAAAGAACATTCGATCTCGATCTTCTTTCCAATTCATCTCAAAGCGATGATGTACTCTCCGATCCACCATCAGATATCGAACGAGATCTTGTCTTTGCCTCCCCCCGTCGGCATACAGAAGTACAAGTTATCATACCGCACGCGCATACCCCCGAACATATCGTCTTTGAAAATAGAGTTAGTCGCGCATTCCGCACGCGAAAACCCATTCAATTACACCCTTACCTTTTAGAAGGCGAGCGTTACCGGCGCGATTGTCAGGTTAGAGGTATTCGACCGGTTCCAAAACTACGATCTCCGCCACAAGAGCCCCGCCAACAAGACGAAGAGTCTCAAGAGCAAGAATTTGACCCTGGGGATCAAAGTCCCACGACCTCTACGCGGAGGGATACACGGCCAAGCTCCACTGGGCAGATAGTTTTTGATGGTGACGAGCGTAACGACAGTGCTCCGGATTTGATCGTTACCAGTCCTGAAGACACCGAATTACGGGTTCCTGCGGCTCGAAAGAAACGGAAATCAAACAGATCCGTTCTGCATCCACTTACAAAACGGTATGGGCGAAAGGATAATGGCGCCGTTGAAGACCATGTTACCATTCGGCCTATTGATGCTGCGGATATATATGCGGCTCCACAAHCCCCGCCATATTCAAGCAGTCCTCGGGGTCAACGCCATMCCCCTGTTCTCCCCAAACCGTTGAGGCAGACACCTGCCGCACCTCTACCAAGCCTTCCAACGCCTTCCAACTCCTCTACAACAAGGGACGATATTCAGCCCACTGGACAATCAGATTCCGATCAGGATGTAGGCACACGTCGCGTGGCAAAATTCCCGCCGATTGTCTTATTAAGTGACAGCTCAGCGACCAGTTCTAGCTCCGAACGAGATTCTGATGATGAAGGTGAAGAAGTAAAGCAGGTCGTTAGGCGGATGAAGGGTGTACTTCCCGCATCATGGCTTCGCCTTGATCGACAAGCTCAAGAGAAGCGTAAAGCCAAAGCCAATGGTTTCATGGCTTCTACGCATGCCGCCGAGCGGCCAGAAGCTCAACGGGGCATAGCTCAGCGCATCATAAATCGACGCAAAAGCACAGAACAACTGTCTCCACAAGAGAATGATGACAATGTGATGGTTGTCTCAGATGATTCTGACCATAACACTGAGTTTCAGCGTATTTTAGACAACCGTATATCTTCTCATGCTGCAATAGAACCTGCAGCAACGCTCGACGGTTGTAATACAGACGATGATCTGGCTTCAATGGAGAACGATCACCTTCATTTGTTCACAATAGGTGGACAAACTAAGAAACGAAAGCGCCAACTGAAGCTTACAGATACATTGAGCAAGCAGAAGAAGCCCCGATTCTCTGACGAAGGACGTCGAAGCCAGAAAATTGCAAGACTCTCGAAACAACGGTATCGGCATCAGGGAGGATCTATGCACCGAAGGGGTTCTCCTCCCGCTTTGAGTATCGTTGATGTAGATCAATCAGCCTCAAAGAAAAACACACCCACGCCACAGTTCATCAAATTGGCTATGAGAACAGCCCAACGATTGTCTGACCTAGGAAGGCAGAGACCACATAATAAACATGTCAGATTGCAGACTTCTCGAGATACTGAAGACGCCATTGAGACCCTAAGACATTGGAGAGAGGGTGGATTGAAGCCAAAAGCCAGTAATCTACCTAAATTTCCACTACCGAGCGAACGGGCACCACTTGCGGACCGAGTCGACAATCAACAGCGGGCTATTCATCCTCCACTATCCCCCCGTGCACAGCATGGCTTGCCTCGGGCTCCAAAGACGCAGCAACCCCTCCGGCCAAGAGAACGCAAGTATGTTGCGGAGCGGATTCAGAAATCACTGGGCGTGCCTTTAGAATCGCGATCAGCAAGGGTCGAGTCATCAAGATCCAGTACAAGTGGCTTTCGCCCCATGCACAGGGAACTCCCATCATTTCGAGCTGCACAATTGGAGGATCTTGAATCAAAATTCGGCAGCAGTCATCGAAAAGTTATTTTTGAAAGGGGCTTGCAGCGCGCTGATCAGCATTTCCACCAACAGCTTTCTCGTTGGGAGCCTAAGGTCAATTTGCAGCTAGCACGATTCCTAGCTGACGATGATGCGGTTCTCCCGCTGCCTCCACCCGCAAATGAACATGATCAGTTCGAGCAGCCATCAGTCAAACCGGATCTTATGAAAAAGCGTCGCCTCGCTCGAAAGAGACAGGCTAAGCGGATCGATACTGACTCGAGAGAATACAGGCAGCCGAATGAACCTGCCGTTCAGGATCTTCTGCACGGTACTTTCGTCGAAGAAACATTGGAACTACGGCCTGAGATTCTACAGGATCTTGGCCCTTTTGGTACCAAATATCCCACCTCTTTTGACGTAAGCCCTTTAGCCTTGGGGACGTATTTTCAATCGTCAACGTTCGTAGGCAGCGAAGAATTTCTCCGTTCTCTTCTGACTGCGGAGAGAAATTTGGATGTCTTCTCCGGACACTTTGGCTTGTTTTCTGACACAAAAAGAGCGGAATGCGGCCCTTGGAGTGACGAAACGTATTCGCAAATGATTGATTTGCTAGAACCTTTGTTCCAGCATACGATTGATACGAAGCTGGATGATAGCGAGTCATCTTCCAAAACCATCAACATATCCACGAATACAATTCGCATTCTTAGGTCTTTAGTTTCCTACATTTCAACATATCTCAGCTTTGTTGATGCTATCGACCGACAAGATTTCGCCATAAGGATGCTACAGTTACTTCAAAAGGTGTTTGAGACCACGCTGCAAGCATATCTCCTTCAAGGTCCCCAGAGCTTTGTAACTCTGAGCTCCCAACAAAGGCTCCGCATCATGGCGTATCTACTTGTTTTAAGTATGCAAATTCACTTGGTAGCTCAGCATCCCGTCGTTGAATGTGCGATCAAGGAAGAGCTCTCTAGATTGATAAGAACAATTTCAAGGACTCTTGTCACGCACATTGTCCGCAAGAGCGTGCATGACTTAGGTTGCTTCTTGGAAAGAAACAAAAAGCACCGAGAACGCGAAAGCGGTATCACAGATGACGATGTCATTGTCGAATGTATTGTCATCTGCATGCATGTCCTGGGCAAAGTGGACCTTCCGGGGGCGGGCTTCTGGGATCTTGTTGCTGAAGAGCTCACTCCACAACAAGCGAAAACAACCTTGCTAAGTTCATTCGAATCCACGTGGGCAACTCTCTTTATCTTACTTCCATTTGTGGAGTTAGACGCATCGGGGATCCTCATCGTGCATCGGCGTTACACTCTTGCGAACGAAAATTGGAACCTCGTGAAAGAAATTCTGAAACGATTGTTTATCCTATACCCTGCTACGCGCAAAAGCAGGACATCCTCCTTGAATGAGTATGTCAGAGCGACACTGACAAGATGCCATGTCCTGATTCATTTTTGGCACTGGAGAAAATGTGAACCTATCCTGAACACCATCTTCGACTTCTTCGGGAAAAATGGATTGGGACAATTACCACATGAACAAGCGAAGGGATCACCCCAATTCCTTCAGAATTTGACGGAGCGGCCAAATCTAGATGTGGAATTATCCGATACTGCTTTCCACATCTTTTTGAAAATACTAGCCCTTGGGCTTCGTGGGATGAAACAGCTGTATACTGAGAAGAAGCTCCGAAGTATCGTATTCCGATGTACACCCAACCATGGACGAAGTTATCCTAAGGATTCAACGTTAGATCAAGAGAGTCTCAATGCCCTTCGTAATCACCACGACCTACTGTGTACCCTTTACTGGGCGTCAACCCCAGATTGTCGTCCAAAACTTGACCTGATCAAAAACCTTGTCCAGCACGAAAGTTCGCACCGAGAAGCATGCAGGCTCAATGTCCGTGCTTGGGCCAATTTAGCTACTTTTCAGCTTTCGGCAGATGAGCCATATTCATCTCTGGAACCGTTTTCTCAGTGGCACAAGGAGATTATGCAACAAACGCTCAAGCAATACCGATTAGCAAAGATCGAAGCTGAAGAGTATCTGAATAGCGCTAAAATGGACGGGACAAGTGATATATCCACCTACATGGTGCAGACAACGATTGACAAGAACCAATCTCAAGTCATTGCTACGCTTCGAGACTGCATTGCCGGCATGAAGAATGCGATCCAGCAGAATCCTAGACTGCCGTCACTCAAGATCTTTTTGGTAGATTCTGGTATCATGCAGTTACTTGAGCTTGCGCATGTCGAGGACCCTCGATTAACCCTTGTCATTCGAGAAACTCTCGCGGTCCTCCGTGAATATGGCACCCTTCAAGATCAAACTCCATCGGGCGGCGAAGACCAGTCAGCCAGTGAAGAAAGCCAGGATTACGGAACATTTCCGGATATGGATGATTTAAGCGAACCGGACCAGCACGAGTCTATCAGTTCGCCTCTCGATTTCGCTCAAATGTCATTATGGCATTTACTCTCGAACGCTTTTGGTGCGGACCGTGCTCCTGATGACAACCTACTCCTAGAGGGTATTGACACTTGGGTTTTAATGGCCTGTTGCCAAGTTTCATCAGGAACGCGATCTTGGTCGTATTTCATCGACTCGTTTAGTGAAGTATCATGGCACCGACTCCGCGATACCGATCAAACCCGGAAATTTTGGGGTTATTTTGCAGCTAAGGTCCTCGAGTCTGACCCCAGTGCATTCAAAGGCCACCAACAGGAGTTCATCACGATACTTTTGATCTCTCTAGCCGATAGAGAATCAATGCTTAGATTTCAGCATCGTTTGCTTCTTGCCATTTTCAACGCTGACCCATCGCATCCCCTACTAAAGAACCTTCCTTTTGTTCAAAAAGGCCAGACTGGTGGACTCGATATCACCTTGGAAACTATGCGCATTCGCCGGACGGCATTAATCTCATCACTCCTAGCGAATATGCGTGATGCCTTCCATTCTGTCATTCGCGATGATCCAGAGTCTATCAATGGAGCTAAGCACGAGTATGCTGCCATGCTAAAGTCTTTCATGACTGCAATGAAGAACAATTATCAGCAGCTCGGTCAGGGCTCCCTCGTGACTGGGGCATATGTTGAGTTCGTGCAGCAAATCATTCAGCTACTCAACCAGTACGCGTCAGATATCTGCACCGTACATTCATTCTTTACCGACTCGGCCTCCTTTCCCCTCCCCGCAGCAGATCCAACATACGTTGTGGGGCGGCTTTGTGGATATGCTTCAAAGCTCTCCAAACTAGGAGTAGTAAAACAGCTGTCTACCTTTGTACAGACAGTGTCTCAAAAGGCTGCACTCGACAACCAACAGCCGTATCTGGTCAACCAGCTTTCGACTGCCTTATCCGGCCGCGCTGATGAATATAGCAATATATCAGCACTTCGCACTGTGTTGCTTCAGGGTGTCTTTCCCGCTTACATCGACGCTGCTTACGACTGCTTTGCTGGCTTCGTCATCGCCAAACCAATCCTAGAGTGTCTCCCATCTATAGTGGAGAGCATGATTTTTGAGATCAAGATCATGAACGGCGATAGCGTGGAGTGCATATGCAGCAATATTTGGGGTATTGCGCATGCATTCATTAAAGGGGTAGAAGCCTTGAGTAGCACACTCGCATTCGCCCAGCAGCCGTACTTCCTCCGAACCATCACTCTCCTCCTAGAGACAATGCAGTCAGCTCTACCCATTCTCAAATACATTCGCGACCGGACCTCAACATCGTCGGAGAAACCGTTCATTATTTCGTACGTTTCACAACTGACCGTTTTTGTGGTGCGAGTTTTGCATGATATGGAAGGTGACGTCATTCTACCCTTGAACTTCGTAAAGCGTCCTCTCTCTCAGTATGCAAGTCTGCTATCCTATTCAAGCGAAGAGTTGGGGAAAATTTTAAAGGGCAATTGGAACTACGTCCAAGGCGGTGTCTACTTCGGGCAAGGGTTCGCCAGACGGGAAGTCGTTGTTGATGTAGGCAGTTATGAGGAGGAGAAGATGCTCACGACCATGGCGATTGAGAGATGGCACCAAACCGTTAGTTCGGCCTTCGACTAGCAAGGTGCTCACGGCGAATTATGGTGACTGAACGATTTTTCATTTAGCGGCATGGCCAGGCGTTCCCGAGTATTCCGTGTGTAAAAAGACTAAGGCATTTTCAAAGCGACATGAGATATGAGATTATTACGAATGTATAGATACACAACTCAAGTTCTCCGTAAAAGCATTTGCCCTCGCCGCCTATGAGGGGTCAGCACTACAGTGAATAATTGAGATCGATATATTGGTAAGAATGTTCATTCACGTAACATGGCATGCGTGGTTGGCATTTTACGAGGCCATACGCTAGACCATAATACGAGTGGTAGCGCTAAGGTATAGCGGTAATCACGTGACAGATACCCTCTCATGACCTCCCTCTTGGCCATTTAGACAGCCTCTGTCAATTTGGCATAGATCACAGCAAGTATGCTTTGTGAGAAGTCCAGAGCTGTGCCCTATTTCCAGTCTTTTCCAAGCTTAGGCACTGCGAATCACAGAAATTCGGTAGAACAACGCCGGCGCGAATCAGAGAAGCAACTGTCGTTCCCTGTTTTTCTTTTGAGCGATCATTGGAGTCCCTGGGCATCTAAATTTATCGCTGATGCGGGGTCTTTTTAGACGAAGTCTTGCTACACCGGCAGCCCAGCCGGCTCGAATATGGAGCGAGGGGGATAATTGGGCCATTGGTGAAGATCCAGGCCTTGTTTCGCTCGCTCGGTCTGCTCCAACATCCGGCCAGGGCAGCACATCACTTTTGCCACACAGTCTATTCGTCCATCCAACCAGCCCGCGGGGCAGATGCAAGATCGGAGAATGCCATGTTGTGATTTGTGAAATGCCATCATCACCGACAGGGGTCGTGAATTTGCCCCTCGCACCAGCCACAGATGTTGGACCCTTAATTGAGGATCCTCACCTCGTCTATCCTTTTTCGTAAGTAGGCTGTGGCCAACTGCCATGTCGATCATCCAAAGTTTCTTGGAACCACCCACGAGGATGGACATGCGAGCGGAGGAATAAAAGGCAATTGCGTGGCCACCGTTGGATTTGCCTCTGCTTTCTTTGCTGTTGCGCATACTTGCAGACCACCATGGACTCATAGCTATACTACTCCAAGGCTTCAGTCAACAAGCTTAAGCTCATCTTTTTTTAATTTCCTTCGTTATATCGTTCGCTCGCTCGTCTAACTCTCACAAATATGCATTCGTTTGGCATTATTAGTTGCTTTCTGCTGGGGCTCGGTGGTAGAGCCTCTGGAGCTGTTTTGCAGGTTCCTACTCCTGTAGTTACTGAGGCGCCTAGTCTACAAAAGAGACAGGACCCTGATGCGTGAGTTCAGATTTATCCCTCTCCAGAGAACATCAGCTGACATATGATTAGCGTATCTCTCGCTCAAATACTCCTTACTGCGATTCCCGAATCACTCCGCCAGATAGCCGCGACAAATGTCCCTGCCGTATCGAGCATTTTGTGGGAGGAGTTCTTGGATGACAACAAACCACAATGGTTTCTCGATCTACCGAGCGATATCCAAGACTACCTAATACGCCAGTTTGGGCCACAGAGTGCATGGCCGACCGCAACTGCACCCGTCGAGAGCGAGTTCCCTACATGGGGAGCGTCCAGTGTACCGGCAGAGACTAGTCAACCATCAGGTGAACAATCTGAACAGCCTTGGAATACACAGACGCAGGCTTCAGGATCGCAATCTGCGACTGAATCTTTCGACTCTTCAGCTACCTCAGATGCTTCAGCGTCGCGATCTCTGGATCCATCCTGGTCTCAAATTGCACTTCCATCGTCTTCATCAACCTCGACCACCGACCCCGCCCCGGAGGCTGTCAACGACGGCGGCCTATCTAAAAAACAAAAGATCGGAATTGGCGTCGGTGTTCCCTTTGCAATTCTGGGTGCTGCTGCAGTCGCATTCGGATGCTGTCTTCTTCTACGGCGACGACGCCAGAAGCGCGTGGACGGCTCCCTTCCTCCATCTTCTCCGGGCTTTATCCCTAGGTTCGCATTTCAAGAGAAGCATGCGGACAATGCAGAGCTCCGCCATCCACTTAATCGAAGCTCTAGCAGTTCGTTCGGTGATTTGCAACACATGAATTGGGATGACGATGTGATGGAGCCTACGCCTGTTCACAATCAGCCGCCGTTTCCACCACCGATGACGGCCACCAACCACCAACCCATCATGGCACCCGCCCTGTATCATACGCATTCGTCAAATCGTGCAAGAGGAAAGCGAACCAGCTATCAAAGCTTGCACTCTGTGGCCGAAGTCAGCGAGCCCGACGAAGGGGAATCTCCAGTCTTATCTCGTTCAAGCCCTCCTAAATCGAGTCCGCTACGTCAGAGTCCAAAACGACATAGTCCATCTCGAAGTCTGGTGCCATTGCCCGTACTTGCAACATCATCACCAGTCAAGCGCAAACCCGTCCCCCTCTATCAGTCTGGCAGCAACAACTCTGCGGCGGACCTAGCATCCCAGAGTCTTCTGCGCCAAACGATGCCCGAGTATAGCGAAACGACTAATGCCAGCAAGGACCCTACCAATAACAACACTGCCGGTTTTGGCAACTACACCCAAATCACCTCGAATTCGACTCCACCCACCAACCATACCAACAAATTCTCTTCCCCAAACGTCTCCCCACTCGAAGAACGCAATCCTCGAAACCCATTCGTCAACCCACTCCCCACAAACCCCTACACCACCTATGTGGAAGACTACGGACCAGAATTCCACTCAACAGTCCCTCAGTCCAACAACGGATACATTGATATCGAGAACGGCCTCTACGGCGGCCACACCGATCTATCACGATATCCCACCCCATCGACACCCAAGCAGAACCACCATTCAAGAACGGAGTGGCCGCTGCGAAACGTCGTCGGCAATGGGCATCGACGGAACAAGAGTCCGCTCTGGGATCGCGTCTATGATGGGTGAAAGATAATGAGGAGCTATTACCCGGAGATCTAAACTTCCTTGTCAGCCTCTATGACCGTCTCGCGACGGACTAAGAGGCTGGATTCCTTTTGTTGTACACGAATATTTGCATCTGGAGCATCTCGGCGCATTACCGGTCGTTTGATTGGGGTAACGAACGATACGGGTCAGCCTACTTTCCTTTGTTGCTTTCTTAATCGGTTTCGTTGTAATTTACATTGAGATGCGATGCCTGCGATGCCTGCGATGCGATGCGATGCGATGCGATGATATACCGCGCGATACAACGCGCAAGTTTTTGGAATCTGCTATATTGGTTTAGCGCAGAGTCGGAATGGAAAGGGAGGGAGACAGAAACGAAATGAAAGATTTCTTATGCATTGGTTGGAGTATCCAACCTATACCCCCATTCCTTCAATACGAAATGTCTCCATCTGATATCTTATCAATGGGGGCGTAGATAGAACGGATTTTACCATATAATAATGTCAAAACAAAGTTTAAATATATATATACTTCCTGTGTCTCTGAACTCATATATACGCGCTGTGATGCATATGTACAATGATATGACTCCGAGACCCTACAAGTGAGCTTAGTCTTCACATCTTCAACACGCTGTTCAGCACACCACCAAGCACTCCTCTGACCCTCTGAGGATTCTCCTGTGCAGCTGTCAACACGACTGCCGCACTTATTGTAAAAGCAACGTGCTCCTTCCACCTGCTCTCGGGTAGATAGCGTCTAGGAAACCACGTCGCCGCTGCCCTAGGCAACACAAAGAAGAGAATCTCGAGTCTCTTGCGCGATTGCTCAGCAAGGATACTGGATCCGCAGAGGAGGCAGCCGCCGAGGACGCAAAGTCCAGAATCCCACATCTGTGGCGTCACTGTTTTAGGGGAAAAGAGCTTAGGTCCAAGGCGTGTCCGTGATAGGCAAACGCCGTAGTAGAAGAGTGATATGAAGCTCCCTAGGAATGCAGAACTTCGCGCCATGTCAATGAATGCCTTGATGAAGGCAGGCCTACTGAGTCCCTGTAGGAATGAATCGCCCATTTGACGTTTCGCCCTGATTTTGCGCACCAGCACGAATAACTGCAGGGGCGCGTACATCTTAGCGGCGAAGATCCATCCTCTCCAGAAACGAATCAACGCATGCTTTTCGCAGCTAGTGCCTCGTCCCATATGCACAAGTTCACAGGGCACGGGAATCGTCTTGGCGGGATCGCCGCGTTCTTCAGGCAGTCCAAAGTCACGGCACATGGAGCCTAGAAGAGGTGCCATGCCTGTGTCTTTGCCGTAGACGAAGGTTCCGTAGCGAGCGTGTCGGAGGGCGAGGATCAGACGTTGGTCGAGTTCTGCTGCCGCGGAGATCCAGGCGTTGTACGAATGGGGGAGACGCGATGGGCTGTAGAACCATGCGTGCATGATTGTTGCTGCTGAGAAGGAGAATAGGGCCGATGGAGTGCATTGAGCCACGGACTTAAATGCAGAGGAGTGTGTCAAAGAGAGTCGTTGACAGGCTTCAGATATGACAATGTCGAGCGCACGGACGACAGTGAATAGGGTCAAGTCCATAGTTCTCCCGGCGAGGTCGAATCTTGAGAGAGATTGTGCAATAAGTGTAGCATCATTTACTTCCCTGGTTTTCGTCTCGGGTGGCTCATCGAACGGCCCCGGGTTCATGAATTCGAGATGAGTTGAAGGCGGAACCATCGTAGCCACATTTTGGGAGTGAGGGTTTGATGGCGCGCTATTTAAAAGCTTGAATGACAAGGAAGCTGATAGCAGGGCTGCAAGAAGCCGTGATAGACGATGCACCGCGCGCAGCTCGAGTGGGTTCGAAGTATATCTTACAGCTTGTAAGACCAAGGCCAAAAATTCCTTGATAGGAATTTGTAGTAATGTTGATCCCCCAATTAAGACGCCGCAAAAGGTAGGAAAGCGGTGGGGTTTCACGGCTTGCTTAAAAACGCTTCTGATCTGAGACGATGCTTTCAGTCGGATTGAACAAATAAATTGATAGTTCAAGTGTCTTCTAGACACCAAGAAGAGCCTATAATTACAAGGCTTTTATTTCTTATGCACGTTGTGAGGTAATTCTACGCATGGAATGCCCAATGTGCTATTTTGACTGAAGGACAAGGATCATGGGATCGAGTCGAGACTTGGTAAGGAGATACAATTTAACATACCTGCAGACATGCTGCTTGGAAACCCAGCTTCCTTTTCACTAATAATAACAGGATTTTGACAAAGCGTGGTCCAGTGCTGGATAATAATCCTAGAATGTAAGCAGTGACGAGCCTATCTCATGCTCGTCAGCCCGATCAGATATTATATCTAACAGAAAGCGTCATAATTGAAGTGACTCTCGACTATGCTGTTCTGGAAGGTGTCAGGGGTAGGGGCGCTTTCGTGGTATACTTACGGTTTTGCCGGCCGAAGCCGGGATACGGGAGCCCGTGTTATTGACTGCATCATAGGGTAGTTGGATCACCTCGAAAACGAACGGAGGTAGAAGAGCGACCAAGCCATTGAACAGAAGCGCAAGTAGCCAGTAAGAGAAGTGATGAATTGTGTATAACCGAGGATGTTGTGATGGCCAGTTTCAGATGGGGAGTTTCCACACAAGTAAATCAACAGAAGAGGCCGAGGACCGAAAGGTGAGATGAACAGGATCGTCGATTTTAGTATCAAACAACAACCCGAAGAGACGCCACTTTGGAATTCACAGCAGGGATTAATGGGGACAAAAGGGAGGGTCGTTCTGAGGGGGGGTACGGGACGGGACGAGAGCAAGGTCAATCACACATAATTGGAGGAGGAGAAAGGGTGAAAACGGAGGATAGGGAGAACTAATTGAAGAAAGGGCAGGAAGAGGAAGTGAGGTCGAAATAGGATTGCGGAGAAGCTGAATATACAAGTGTGTAAGTGATAGAATGGAGAGAGGCGTTCTGGGGGAGTTGGGGGAGCTGGGGAATGGGGAAGGCACGGGTCACTCCGGGGCTTGGCGAATTTGACCGCGGCGGCGCTTTCCCAGATTGGCCGTGACGAAAGCGTCGGCACGTGCGCAGATGCTCGGCCCTCCCGAGTGATGGATCCCAACCTGGAACTCGCCCGCCCGCAACGCCCACTGCAGACTTCTTGCATGTGATTGTTCATTCATGGCTGCACCTGAATTCCGCGTCTGGTGCTGCTTCCAACCCTCAACACAGGTTTCCTAAAGACCATCCAAACTCGTCCACCGCATTCATACCCTCCCTCTCTTCCGCCTCACCTTACTATCTTCTCTACTACGCGCGCTATACCCAAGTCCAGCTCCATCTCCAGCTCCAGCTTCCGCCTGCGCCGAACCCTCCCACGACCCAACCACCGCTCTACCCACACCCTACCTCCGAGTACCCTTCCATTCCAGTCCAGTCCAGAGGCCCCTTGTTCCCTCGTCTCCTCCCGCTGCGGCGCCTGTGTCCCTTGCGATCCATACTCTCGCATACCCACTCCACTTCCAGACCCATTCGTCTCTGTACATCTACTACCACGGCAGTATATCTGGCGTTCAAGCCGTGACATGCCTGCGCTCTTCCCGGCTCTGCACCACAATCATAGCCCCCACCGTCGCTTTTGTTTTTGACAAGCTGGAGAGAATCGCATCGCTTCCGTTTGCGGGGTTGGCGGGTGCTTCTTCGCGTTCACGGTTGCCAGCCATGGACCAGAAGGACCCTCCACCATTTGGTTGTGCGTTTTCCGCCTCCCGATTCCAATTCGACTCCAGCAACTTTATCTGACATGCACGTAGATACCTTTGAGGGAGATGGCTTCCTCGGAAGCGAACCGAATACCCTCGCCAACTCCAACCGCGGGGGTTCCCTCCTCAGCGAGAATGAGAGTCAATTGATTCTCGACTTCTTCAGTTCCACCGACCCGTTCCTCAACGAGGCCCCTCAGCTCCCTGCTCCCGCTACCGAGACGAGCGGGGGACCTTCTGATTTCCAGTGGGCATTTCCACCACCAGCAACAATACATCAGGTTTCGACTACAATCCCCGATCAAGCACTGTTGCATCATGGGTTCCATGTTGACCATGGCTTTGCGCCCGAGTCGCTCTCAATCAACGACATGGCTCATACTCAAGATGATCTACAAGCGGCTTCGACACTGTTCAGTAACATCAACGGTAACGCGAATACCCAAACGCACCAACCCAATGGGAGGGCCTACAGTGTACCCAATGTACATGGATTACCAATGTCGAGATCAGAGCTATCAGACTCCACATCTACTGGATATCACAACCTTCCTATGGTATACACGCCACACGGTTTGATAAACGAGCAACTTGCAGCTTTGTTGCCCAACCACTCGGAGAATGGCTCCATTGATGCGCAAATTGCCGCCCAGCTTGCCAATAGCCAAGCTCAACAACATCACGATGTAGAAATGTCTCAGCTAGACGACCGACGACCCAGCCTTAAACGATCTTATACCTACGGGACAGACAGTGCCTTTAATGCCTCAGGGTATTCAGCGACTTCGTCCAATACTGAGGATGTAGCAACCGGCCGTCTGCTCAGCAATCTACGCAGCGGGCAACCCCCTGCGAGAACCCCATCGAATGCGAATGGGAACAGGTCTTTTAGCCCAACGGGGCAGATCAATTTCCCTGTAGGGCTCGTAGAGATCCCAAGTGATGATGACAAGCAGTCAGATGTCACTTCAGGCGAAATTGACCCTGTGGACAGTCCGGCCAAAAAGCGACGAAAACCCAATGGCAACATCAAGGACAAAGCACCGAGCTCGGCTCGTAAAAATTCAGTCGTTATATCCGGTAAAGGTCGGAAGGCTTCTCTCGACGACCAAGCTGGCAAGAAAAAGCGCCCGTCTACCAGCGGTCAGAAAGCACAGCGTGAGAACCTAACGGAAGAACAGAAACGCAGCAATCACATCTTATCGGAACAGAGGCGGCGAAATCTCATCAAGCGAGGATTTGATGATCTTCATGACCTTGTACCAGAATTACGCAATGGCGGTATGAGCAAGAGTGGCGTTCTCATGGAAGCAGCAAATTTCTTGGAGCAGCTTGTCGCAGACAACAATCGGTACCTTGGGCTTTTGAGGTCTTCTAACGGCTGAGAGCATCGTGTCCAATCCATATGTTTTTGCTACTTTGCCTCTGACATTGCAAAGACGCTTCATCGAACCTTGGCCTACTGCCCCCTTGTCCTCAAAGTCTAGTTGGATGCTAGTAGACACACCTTCCAGGTCTGGTTTCTGGGACTCTTGGAGTTATTGGGAATAAATCCCACAACCCTACGAACGCAACCTGAGCTTGGCACTACTTCACCAAATGCTGACTTGAGGTGGATCCAGAGCCCGCTCGCGATCTGACAGAACTAAACTCCGAGATCGGGTTTCCAGCTCGTTTTGGAACTGTACGCCAGCTCACATGCCTACGGCATCGTTGCATTAGAACTGTTGCCATTCGAAATGACCGCGTTTGAGGTTGGACGATGGCAGTATCATTTGGTCCCGTCATTGATTATGACTTAGGCATAGCTATCGTTTGACAAATGGCTTTATAAAGCTGCGAGTGAGGCTGAGATGGGGCTTGGAAGTGAGACGAAATAAGATGTGATACCCCAAAGACAAAGAATAGCGAGCTTCTCGCACAGCTTCTGTACTAGTATAAACGATGCTCAACACTCGGCCTATTACCAAGGTTGGAGGAGCAAATTAATCATAGTTTGTTTTATCAATACAATAATTCACTGTACTTTGTACTACTATATCACCATTTTACTGTTTCTTTACAGACATGACTGATACCTAGGCGAAACCAAAATATTTCATATCATCTGCGCCTCGAATGTTCACACTGTGGCCGACACCCTGGGCATATATGCCTTCGGCATTGGGCCCATAGATGGTCCTAGTGTAGCCACTCTGGGGGTCATTACTCTTAGTAGACTCCGGCTTGTCGTAATTGTACCCGAAGACGCCTGTTTGCCGCATTAGCCACGCAAATCCTCATTCACGACAGGAAGACAATCAATCGAATAACATACCAGCCCACTGTTTCATCGTCTCCTGATAATTCTGAGGCCGGAGCGTACCATCAGTCGAGCCGTGATAGATCTGCATCTTTGGTCTGCTGCCGTTGTAGTTAGGATACATGTCGAAGACAACCTGAGCCCATTTCTCGGGCGTGGCTGTGGATTGGCCGTTGGCGCAGCTGTTGTTCCAGGCGTTGACGCCGCTGGATGCTGACATGAAACAGCCCGCTGGTACGCCCGAGTATGCGATACCGGCCTTGAAGAGTTCGGGGTAGGTTGCTGCCATTACATTCTGTGGGATATTTTGTTAGCGAGACTCTTTGCACATAAAAAGGTGGATAGGATAATGGTGGTTTTTACCGTCATCATTGCTCCCGAGGAGGTTCCCGTTACGAAAACCTTGGAAGTGTCCGCCTTGTACTCGTTGATAGTCCACTTGACCATGTTTGCAATCGTGTTGGAATCACCACCGCCTTCGTGGCTCAGCGTCGCCTTGGAGCTTACGTCCCAGCATGTGCCGGAATGAGGGGAGCTTGGGTAGATGACGATGAAGCCATACTGCTCCGCGAGCGTCTTGTAAGGTGAGTTCTGATAGTATTGCTGGGCAGTACCCGTGCAGTAGTGAATGGCGAGCACAATACCGGGGGATTCGGCAAGCTTCTTGGGCACGTAGATGTAGAATTGAGCCTTGGTTGGGGCAGTTCCAAAAGATGTCACCTGTGAAAGACTGCCAGGAGTCGGAGCGCGCTTTCCAAGAGTGCCTGCTGCCACGGCTGTGAGACAAGTGGTAAGAGCTGAAAGGAGACGCATGTTGATTCGGTCGAGTGTGATCGTTTGCCACAGACGTTTGTTTCCAACTTGAAATTTGTCTTCATTCTGGGGCCGTGCGAAGCTTTTATTTATCAAACATATATGGCTGTCTCGCGGTTGAAGGGAATGGTAGCCTCCAGGTTTGCTCCCTCGCCTTCAGCTAAAGCGTCCATTAGGGCTATTCTCGGCCTTTAGCTGCGGATGCACGACTAGAGAGGTCGAAATATAGTAGATTCTTGGTCGAAAGATCGTTTGTGGTGGTTTTATGTCTTGGTATAGCACTTGGCTGGAGCGCATAAAGGCATGAGGCTCACCATGATTCGCTCCTACGTGGACCCTTTTAATTCTAGAAATTATGGAATAATTGCATCTCTGAGCTCGTGAGCCTAATTTGAAATCATAAGAGAGGCCATAGAGAGCAAGGAGCGTAGATTAAAGATAGATGCCTTTTACCCGATCCCGGCCAGATCGGCTCTCTAGACCCGGGTTGCTCCCCGGCAGGAAGACAAAGTTGGGGGATGTAGAATCTCCATATGGGTCGTGTTCTGGTTCTGGGCCTCCGCATATGCCAATAAAGACGTAATTGTGGGGAAGCCAAAACAGAGGGTAGGGTGCATGTCATAATACAATGAGAGCTGCAGACTGTCTTCGAAAAGCTCCCATAAAAGCTACTAAATTTGGCGAAAAGCACCCAGCGCCAATGTGTGACAAGAAAAAATAAATTTAGACTGTCACATTAGACTTTATGCTTTTTGGGAATCTCGGACGTTGCCAAAACGGACATACTCAACATAGTAGTATTTCGTGGTGAGATGTACAAAAGCTTATAAAAGCAATATGAATTGAGGGATAATCAGGAGACGTCACAATCATTGCACGTTCCAGGCTGGGAATTTCTATACTTAGCATTGAGAGAATCCTGCAGCGAAGATTCTGGGTCATGGTAGGCCATCCATTGGAGCCTCACCGGTCTCAGTAGGGAAATTCACACTAAGAGCTTCGTTGTCGTTTTCCCCTCTGAATTGACAAATAGTTTTTACTGTAGCCAACCATGTTCCTGCAAGAGAGTAAAACTATCTTGAACGCTTTCATCCCTGCTCCAGGAACAAAGAGAGGGGCTTCTATGCAAACAAAGTTGGCATACTCATGCTCTCTCCATAAACAAGTTCAATGAAAACCTGATCTATGCCTCCGGGTGGCATGGTAGTCTTTGAGGAGCCATATCGGCCATATGAGTGGTTCCAGCATCTCCTAATTGTAGAGATCCAGGGGTTTGGTGATGACGATACTGGAGTGTATACGAACTCGCCTGCTCTCGTCGCAATGCAGACAGTCGTCCAATTGAATAAACATAAGACAAACCGGAACAGCGCCTGGGAATTTCAGCCTCCTTGATTTGAGCAGACTGCTTCGAGTCTTTTGAGAGTTGCGAGAACCTCCTCGCCCAGTTCCTCACCACCCGTGGATTGGGAGAGGCGGCCGTAGCGAAGATCACTCAGTCCGCCAACAGCTTCCTTTACTTCAGAGAGCGCTTGTTGTATCTCCAATTCCATATCATCTACTTGTGATTGAATATCATCGCATGCTTCTTCAATACTAGTGTGGATCGATTGCAAAGTATGAGGGTTGTTGCGCCGGCCGTGACCCGAGAGCTAGAGTTTCAATTAGCTACGACCACACGATTGCTGACACAGAGATGCATACCTCCTCCTCAATATCGAGAGCAATTGGATCCAATCCAGTCACAGCTGCCCGATCATCCTCTCGCCTCTCTCGAGCGCAGTCTCTCTTCAGTCTTCTTGACTTTTTAACTTCATCGGCGATGTTCTGCTGGACAACCTCAATATCCTCCTGGCGCAGGCGATTGAGCTCCTGGTATAGCTCCTTAACAGCGGGACTCGATCGGTAGTTCTTTGGAAACAGTTCAGTGAACTGCTTGAGGGAGACGCAGTCGCGCAATGAGGCGGACTCCAGTAGGAAATTGGATAAGACGGCGGCCTCGTGGGAGGGCATCGTTGTTGCTACGCAGGCGATCGACCAGTTTTACAGCGGTGGATGATGTGCCTGGATTATTTTGACCGTAATGTTATTGCCCATGGCCTCGTTGAAGGAGGGATGATGGTATTACTCTGCCACTCTGCTATGCTCTAAGGGCAAGGCGGAGCGCGTCGCGTTATGGTCCGTGCGGGCAAAAGGCCCGCGAGGATCCTATGCAGGCAAACGAAGGCATCTGTGTTCTGTTGTGTTCTTCTTTCATCGGCTTGACGTGCTCAGATCTATCGCGCAGGACTTGGGTTTGCTATCGACGCGTTGATTTGGCTTGCTCCTTCTCCCACATTTAGTGCGCGCGAATAGAGCGGATACGGGTGACTGTGCAGAAGCTCCCAACCTTCACCATCCCCTAAACCCGTGCTTCACTCTCCGCCGCACGTGTCTTCACCATCCCAACCCCAGTGTCCCCTATTGTCCGCTTGCTATTGTCATGGCGCCTGCTGCTGCTATTCCAGAACCTCAATTCAAGAAGGATGAGAAGGCCTTGTGTTTTCACCATGAGCTGCTCTACGAGGCAAAGGTCCTAGACCTAAAGCCTATTGAAGGTGACGACAGGAAAAGTGGCTTTCAATACAAAGTTCACTACAAGGGTTGGAAGAATACGTAAGTTTCCATGCTCACTCTTTTCCTCATTGTTCTATTGTTCTATTGTTCCATGGTCCTATTGTTGCGTGGTGCATCAAGCATTGCTCAACAACCCTCCTCCTCCCCCCCTCTCCTCCCCAACGCACCGTCACTTGCCCACCACCTCTTAAAAATTCAACTTCCCCTATTCCAACCGCTCTACGCCATCAAGTCATTTCCCGCGCTTGCACATACATCCGTTTTCATACTACCTACTTTAACTTACTCACTGCCTCCAGCTGGGACGATTGGGTCCCAGAAGATCGACTTCGCAAGCTCACTCAAGAGAATCGCGACTTAGCCAACACTTTGAGACACGAAATGCTTGCCGCTCAACGTGCTGCTCGAGCGCCTCCAGCCGCAGCCAAAAAGAAGGCGCAAGGCTCGGCTCGAGGCAGCGAGGAGCGTCAAACATCGGCCTCTGCCGCTGGCCCACGAGGTCAGAAGCGGCTGAGAGACCACGATCTCGAAAAGGTAAGAAGCAAAACCAGCCTATCTAGTCCGGCCCTTTCCCTCGTGCATCAGAGAGATATTCCAACTGTCATTCGACATGTGCTAATATCTCCGCAGGAAGAGGTGTTCCAGGCCCGTCGTGCAGTCAGGATCCCCATGCCTGATCGACTCAAGAGCCTCCTGGTAGATGACTGGGAGAACATCACCAAGAATCTTCACCTCGTCCACCTCCCGTCCAGCAAGCCAGCAGGTGTGATTCTCGACGAGTATGCTGAGTCTCAAAAGTCGCACCGCAGACCCGGCAGTGCCGAAGCCGACATTCTAGAAGAGATTGTTCAAGGCCTCAAGGAGTATTTCAACAAGAGCCTTGGAAGGCTTCTTCTATATCGCTTCGAGCGCGAACAATTTTTCGATATTCACACACGCGTCGAAAGCGCCACATTAGATCTTGCTGGCAAGACTCTCGCTGATGTTTATGGTGGCGAGCATCTCCTCCGCTTATTCGGTATGCTCCTATTTTCCAACCTCTGCCCCCAACCATCGTCATATACTAATGCTTCTCCAGTATCAATGCCCGAGCTTATTGCGCAGACAAACATGGATACACAGTCTGTTGGTCGCTTGCGGGAGGAGCTCACATCGATGCTTGCATGGCTCGCCAAAGAGCCCCAGGTATCTGCCTATTTCACTTCCACATATGAGAGCCCTGGCCAAGCCTACGTTGACAAGGTGAAGTCAAGCACCTGATACAGGGATTCTAATTCGTTGAGGCAACTCGTTTGTATTCTGTACTTTTTCCACTACTGCATGCACGGAAGGACTGTCGTTTTTTTAAAGGCGCTCAGGAGAGAATGGAATGTCTGGGATCATGAGAATACTGGCGACACATCGATGACTACTACACGTGCACTGTACTTTACGGCGATGCTGAAGGTGTACATACAGATGCCCCTTGCGAGTATTCTATCTCTAGTTTTCTAAAATTCCAATACAACCACTAGACCTGGATGTCCTTGGTCTGTTCTTATATCATTTATGTCTTGTTTGAAGATATTGCCTCCTTAATGGCCTCGTCCACTCTCTCCACGCCCCATTCCAAACATTTGGTCATACTGCCCTCAGCCTCCCTTGGCATACTCTGCACGCCTATACTCCTACAGACTGTGTCATCCATTTCCGCGTTGACATCGCCACCCTTGAAGAGAAAAGCATGATCCTTAACGTAATTTGGCCAGACAATTCGGTCTACATAGCCCGGCGGGTCTTCCCAGAAACCTTCCAATGTAACATAGCCAGTCCTGGCTTCTCGTCTGCTCTTGGCCGTTTCATACGAGGTGCGCAAGAAGAGCTTTACATCAAACATTTCCCTTATATCCGCCATTTCCTCGGAGAATAGGAGGAAGCCATCTACAATGGCGATCGGCGTATCCCACGTATGTCTTTCCAGTAGTTGGTGGACGTGTTTCTTACATTCCCGAATGACAGTCGGATCGACCCCGTGTTCTCCAACAGAGTTCTGGTCTTCCTGGGAAACAAGGCTTGGTGGGGATTTGCCGTGGCTCTTTATGTATGAGAGTGCTTCACGCAGCTGGTCTAGATCCAGTGACTCGGCGCAGTCCCAGTCTTGGATGCCATCCTTGACTGGGATCTCGGCGTCGGTGAGATAAAAGTCATCGAGATGTAGGATAAAAGTAGCAGGGAAGATGTCCCGGAGTAGTCGAGATAATGTCGTCTTGCCAGAGGAAGAGGGACCCGAGATGCCCACCAACAGAACCGTGCGGGATGACTCGCGAGACATGGTGTGTAAGGATTCTCCCTCTCGAGGCCTTCCCTACAGCCAAATCAATTTGTAGAATATACCTAGGTATTTATGATGCCCGAAATGGACGGCACGTGAGAGGGTGAGGACAGGACCACCTGCATTTGGGGCACCGCGCCTCGAGTGCGGAGCGAACCCGGCGCGAACTACGTTTCGCGAAATTGCAACTCCACCCGAGCATCTTTCGTCAATAATTAATCGCAGAGCCGCACACGACACGCCTCTTGGACGATCCACGATCCGCCTTCAGCGACGCCCCTCCGACCAACTCACAATGGAGCCCTCGCCGCTAACACAGGTCTCTCGGCCGGATTCGTTCCAGCCCAAGATCATCCGCCTATACGAGAGTTTGTTCAGGGTTCGTGCGCTGTCCGCCCAAGTATAATGGACGGCTTGGCTGAGCTGGCTACAGGAGGATGACGAAGAGTACGATCTATCGGAAGGCTTTTGGGAAGAATTCTTCCTATTGCGACCCGACCTCGCTGGCCTGAGACGTATACTGGGCTCTCTCGGGCCTGACGACCTGCTCCATCTACAGGCCCATTCACAGCAATTAGTTCTCCGCGCAGTACTCCGCATGAGACAGGCCACTGCCCCTGCCGACGAGATCGCCCTCGATGTATGGGCTCCTGATCCGCTGCTATTAGCACTAACTTATAGCATAGACCTTGACAGCATTCCTGCACGTCGCCCTCAGCAAGAAGTACACCAATCCGAGCTCCGACATCATATCTGTGCTAGCTGGTCTACACGACGCCGATACAGTCTTGTCCGACCTGGTTGCATGTCTAGATAATGTGATCCGCAATGGCAGGAGCTGTGAGTCTTCTTCTCGACGGTCTTCTCACCCTGCTAATGTCTCCAAGTAACATTACGTCTTAAGGCCATCCGTACCGCTCTCGCCATTACCGCTACCGCCTTCCACACGGGTTTACCCTCATACTTTACCCATCGAGATCTTTTCCCTTCCTTGATGAAGGTATGGCATCACCAATTCAATCCTCACGAACGCATGCTCATCCGCATAGTACATCCAAGACTGCGAAGAAAGTTCACAAATTGTCCCAGCATTCTTTCTATTGGGGTTATTGGTCAATTATAACAAATTTGAATTTCAAAACCCATATAGGCTCCGCCTTGACGATTTCGTTAATGATGGAATAATTCAGAAGATGATATCAGGGTTCGGCGCGGCGTGCGCCACTCTAAGGGATGCATATGTAGCGGTGCAAGACGACATGCCTGAAGGCTGGACGATAGGATCAACACTGAGCTACATTGGCCTGGGTGCTTTGGCTCCTGCATCAAGGCCAACAACGCCTGTTCCTGCTGCGGAAGAGACCAAATCGTTGTTTGCGGCACTGTGAGTAGATCTTACAAGGGCTGTCATGCTACAGTTGCCAGTACTGACTTCCACTACAGCCCTGGGCCAGAAATCGGGGTCCTCCTAGCGACTTTCGACTTCGTGAATGCGAACAAATTGTTTTGCTTCAACCTAGTGAACTATGGGCCACAGAAGAAAGGAGAGCCTTCACCTCTGAGCTCATTTCTTTCACTGACATCATACTTATTCCAACATGCGCACCGATCTAGCAGATCATCACTGTATACATACCTCAGTCTATTCATCCTCCAAATACTCGTCGAGGACCAGATCCTTGTAAAAAGATTATGCAGCGATGAGAGTAAAACTGTAGTGCGCTTATGTCGGCAGAGGCAACCTTATCTACCGATTGTCAGGGGTGAGCGAGTGCCAGGCGCTAGTATCCTCGATCTCATAACGGACGGGATCAATCACAATTTACGACGCAGATTGGATGTTCAATTCTACATGTGAGTCTTAAAAGCCTCGACTTGAGCACACACTAATGACTCGTAAGCCTCTGTCTTGGAACCTTGCTACGACTGCTTTCATACCTTAGTAGGGCCAAAGTACGAATTGGTAAGAAAACCCTTATAACTGTACTCCACGACCTATCTTAACAGTGTTAGCTTATCACTGGTCTGAACTGTGGAGGACTCTGTTATCCTTTTTCCGCTTTTTGTCGACCTACACCAACGACATTAGGTCTCTTCCTCGGTCCTCTGATATGGTTGATCTCCTTGTCAATGTCTTAGCCTTTGCGCTATCCAACGGGGAGAATTTCCTTCCTGATCCAGCCTCGTATGATGATTTGTTCTACAAGCTCGTCGAGACAGGTGATATTCTTGTCAAGTTTCAGGACGCTTTCGGACTGTCCGATCAAGCCGGATCTAACTCCATTCAAACCTTGATCAATGTATCCTCTCACTATCACTCACTGCTCGAGGGCAATGACAAAGGGAAAAGCCGAAGCAAAAACCTGAGCCCGCGGGAAGTAAGCAACGTAATCAAACAGGGGTATGACACCCTTTCTATCGAGACTAGCGATGGCTTAGATCGCTGGGAGAAGTTCCGAGAAGCGGACTTCAAAACGTTACTCAAAAAAATCGCAAGAGCAGCAGTTGATGACGCAAAGGCATTAGTGGAAGAAAATTGAATTCTACCACGATCATAAGAAACTCATTCACAAAATGGTCATCCGAAAAAGTTCACTTCACACCATGGGGTCGTTCAGTGATGATGTGATGATGTTCAGAATTGGCGGGAGCCCACTAAATTCGCTGTGGCTATCCAATGCTGCGGTTGCTAGCCGTCCTCCTGTTGCTGTGATGGCGCAGTTGCTTTGACGAGCAGGTAGAGAAGACAAGATTACTAAAGAAATGGCTAAAGCACTACAGCCAGCGCAGCCAGGCCCACGATCTCGAACGTTTCAATATGATCATCGCCCGTTTCTGCCATGATGCAACTGGCCACAGTCAAAAAGATAATGTCAATGCGAGCCATCCTAGGGGGAGGTCGGCAATTGCAAGCAAGCTGTGTCACGCAAAAGGCAAATTGAAACGAGCACGCTATGTTCCCCGCATCTATGGGCGAATGTGGACCTAGCTGTACGATAGCAGATTCTTCTACCCCGTGTCCCAAGGTCTAGATGCGTTGGGCGATATCACTTTTTACTCCTTCGTATCCTAGGACTTCATAAGTGTCCTCGCCCACAAAACGCTATCTTAATGGAGAGGGAGCTTCTCGCGATTATTACTTTATAGTATTGGTCTAGAGTAATGCAGTTCCCCGTCCTTGCAGACTGTCCAAACTCATCCGGAATAGAAGAACGAGCCCTGAACATCAAGAAATGGGCCAGAAAGGGGCCAATTCCAGTTATCAGTGCAACTTTGTCTACGCTTCCAGGATTATGGTGTCACCTTGTACTATTGTCGAAGCTCAGCAACATGTTTACTACGACGGGGGATGGTCCTCTAATCACTGTCTAACAACCTTCGCCCTCAATCTAAAAGCTCGCTACAGTCCCTCCCGCTTCTTTGACTTTTCATTTGAGGGGAGGCACACAACGTCTCACTGGCCAGAAACATCCGTCAACGATCCTAGATTTAATCTGGGATACTGTGCAAACGACAAGCTAATTGGTAAAAATGGCCTTTGCCCCAGCCGCTGTGGCCACTCCATCTTCATGAAAGACAATCGTTTCCAAAGCCACGAGGCAAAAGTATATCCGGGGAATGCTAAAACATATGGCACCTATTAGCACAAAGAGAAATTAGTGACACATTCGAATTCGTTGGTGGAGGCGTCCTTCCCCGTACGGTAGACTACATGGAGGAGAAGGGTTTATTTTGTTGCACTTGGTCACCGTCGGTGATGTTGCAGTTATCTTAAGTATTGTTCGTCACTTCGAATCTCGAAAGAACAAGAAGAGATTAGCTGAGAGGAAATTTTTGAAAATTGTACAGCACACATGCTACCCTGCCACATGTGCTGTCCCCACCGGACTTTCGGCTTGCGGTAGGCGTCTGGTCTTCAGTATCCCACATTATTTTGCTCTCGGTTGTTCGAACATTCCGCGCCATCTTCCACAAAATGCTACTTGAATTCAAAGATGGGGCCTCTATGCGGTCACGTTTGGACGGTATTTGACGGCATCTAACGGAGGCAACGACTCGTCGTGGTGGTTTGCTTAAGTGCGTAAGAACCAGAAGGGTAAGTTGTCACTCGCATCCCACCACGCCCGCTTCCCCTGCCGCGGCCGCCAAGCTGCACATGGTCGGCACTGGGTATGAGACGTTGATCTGGCCGCCAAACCAAAAGTAAAGAACATGCAGGTTCAAATAGGCTGATTGGCCAAAAGTGACAAAGTCCATCCTTCAAAGTAGGCCACCCTTGCAAATCACGCCCAAAGGCAGCTAGAGATAGGCTCGCTTGGTTACTTTTGAGGGTCCCTCCACCACCCGCCAAGCATGAAACCTGGGGATCCTCCACTTTTTAGACCATATGCAAGCTTCCTCCCCACAATCCACCAAGGGAGGATTTCCGGGGATGTGGGTCTATATAACTGCTTGCTTAAATGCGCCCTTGTCTTTCAAATCACTGCAAAGTGACTGGTGTAACCCGCCGTCAATCAATAACTACCGCTAGGCTGTTGTAGAAACTCTATTTTATTTTATTTTGTCTTCTTTCCTTTCAACTTGTACTCTCTCTCCACCTCTCTCCGAGAAAGCTACCAAACAGGTCTTTTACCTCAGTCAAATCAAATTTTGAATCAGTATGGGCATCAGCAAAGGCCGTGACACCGGTGTAAAGGACAATTGGAAATGCATTCTCATTTGCCTGGCGATGAGTCTTGCGAATTGCCAATATGGGTACGTACGTTCCGAGATGGAGTACCCTTTCTTGCTAAGCGCAAATTAGCTATGACACTGCTACTATTGCCGGGTTTCAGGCCATGGTTGGCTTTTTGAAGGTCTATGGCTACAAAGACCCAAAGGCGAAGATTGGATGGAACATTCACAGTACGAAGCCTGTGATGCCGAATGCATGGCTACTTCAATGGCTGACAACAATTCAGCAACACCACAGCAACTCATCAGTTCGTTCTTGAACATCGGGACTATCATCGGCGTCGTTCTTACACACATGTGGGGAAGACGTTTTGGGAGAAGACAGAGCATTTGGATCGCTTCGCTGATCAGTTTCGTTGCTGCTGGTCTACAAGTAGGCACCACATCTATTGTTGGACTATATTTTGGACGCATTCTGATTGTATGGATTCCTCCTTCTTACACATGTCCAGAGAGCTTTTGCTAATGCATACATACTCAGGGCATTTCAAACGGATTCTTCATCACATTTGCCAACGTATACACCGCCGAAGTCGCTCCTCCGCATCTCCGCGGCCCCATTGTCTCATTTTTCGGGCTTTGGGTTAATATCGGGTCTATGCTTGGTGCCGTTGCCAACAACTTCTCCAAAGACTACACAAACAGACTAAGCTATCAAATCCCTCTAGCCAGTCTATACGCCATCCCTTTCTTCTTGAGTGTCCTAGTATTCTTCTTGCCCGAGTCACCTCGTTGGTTACTTGTTCAGGGGCGCGATGAGGAGGCAAGAAACGCACTTGCACGCCTGCGCGGCAACAGCTTCAAGTCCCATCCAGAATTGCTGGAGGAGGAATTTCTGGAGATGCAGAGTGGTATCCATCAAGAGAAAGAGCTTGCTCAAGGGAATTCCTTCGGTGATATGTTCAAGGGCACTGACTTGCGCAGAACGATCATTTGCTTTGCAGTTATTCTTAGCCACTCTAGCTCCGGAGTCTGGCTCGTCATTGGCTATGGTGTAAGTTCCCTTTATCTGAGAGTAATCACGCGTATCGTAAATCACTCTGATGCTAAATTCTCCAGACATTCTTCTTCCAAATGGCAGGTGTCAATAAACCGTTCCTCGCTACCATTCTGAAGTCCCTCATGGGCTTCATCGGCGTCCTTCTAGGCATGTCACTCTGCTACAAGACAATTGGCCGACGTTTTAGCATGCTCCTCGGGCACGGCGGAGCAGCATTTTTTATGCTTGGCATGGGTATCGCTCACTCCGTTGCTCCCCACAGTCAAGAGGCTGGAAAAGCCATCGTCGGTTGCGCATTAATGTACCATTTTACCTACAACGGCTTTTCCGGTGCCCTTAGCTGGCCAGTCGCCAATGAGCTAGTCAGCTCCAGGCTACGTGTCATCACAATCGGTGTAGGCACTGGTATCAATTATGTCTTGTCAGTATTGCTCCATCTCTTCTGCTCCAATCCAAGCTAATCATAGAGCACAGCGCCTGGTTGACAAGCTTCACAACCCCATACTTCATCAACTCTACCGAGTTGAACTGGGGCGCAAAGGTATTACACATCAATCACATATTCAATTCCATTTCCCAGGCTGATCCGTCTAGTATGCATATATATGGGCTGCATCCAATGCCATCACATTTGTCTATTTCTACTTCTTCCTTCCCGAGATGCGCGGACGCTCGTTGGAGGAAATCGACGAGCTATTCCAAAACAAGGTCCCCACCCGCGAGTTTCCCAAGTACCACTGTGTCAGCTCGGAGCGTGCTAGGGAGCTTGCTATGAAGACTGTCGGAGCTAGCGAGGGTGTCGGTGAGGAGAAACCCCGAGAGATTGAGCAGAAGGAAGTCGCTGTGTAAAATGGAATCCTTTATTGAAATGATGATAACCAGAAAAGAGATTCGGATGAAGGAAATTGTGTAGAATCCAAAGATTAAACATACTTAACAATTACAACCATCAACACTATGGAGGGTCATTATATGCTGTTTTTACGCTGTTTGCAAAGTCCGTGAAAATATCAACGCCCGCATATGCATGCCTCTTCGTCTCCGCTGAGTAAGCTCTTGCATAGCCACCGGCATTGGAGGAAAAGCAAGGTTTGCATTTGATGATCACGAATGACACTAACCAATTGTGCATTGTTCGCTTTCAGGAATTGAGACCATGGTTAATCAAGAGCTTTGTCCGAAATGCGAAGAATGGAGACGAGCAGGCCGATTCACAAATTTCGAGCAGCAGCCCACACGACTCGGTCTGGAAACATCAGACACAGTCTGGGGCACTCGTACCCTGTCATACTTGCGGACCAACACCCCCAAATGCGCGTTCTGTTCGTTCGTTTTCCGATACCTAGAGAATGACCTGGATTACAAAGAACGACAGGAAGTCTGGATCAGATTTAAGCGAGAGCATTTTGTTACCTTCATGGAAGGATATGCAGGCAAGAAGGTGGAGAGATTGGTGTTGGATGTAGATGCTTTCAGTGATACCAGCGATAGATCGGGCTCTGACGTCGAGACTGCCATGGCCCAAGTCAACCCTAAGGCGCTGGGGATAGAAAGCCCGCAGAGCAGACCATTTGAGATACTGGCGCCAACGATCCAGATCCTTCGCCCTGGGGCTGGAAGATTAGTCTCTGACCAGATTGACCTTGCCTTGATAAAATCGTGGATAAACCTATGTTCTTCAGAGCATGAAGACAGTTGCATCTTCCTGGGTCAGACCTGGTGGCATTCGAAGTTCAAGGTGATTGACGTAACAGCTCGGATGGTCATCCAGGCACCCAAAGAATGTAAATATATAGCGTTGAGCTATGTCTGGGGTACAGGTGTACCTTTACTGACGCTTGGGGAAACTACCAAGAAACGACTACTTGAGCCTGGTGGACTTTCTGATGAACACGTTGATATTCCATCCACCATCAAAGACTCTATTCTACTCTGTGAGAAACTTAAGGTCCCATATCTCTGGATCGATGCACTCTGCATCCAACAGGATTCCCCGTCAGATCTTGAATTAGTAGGCTACATGAACTTCATCTACGGTGCTGCTCTCTTAACTATCGTCGCTGGTTCTGGTACAACATCATGGGGTGGGCTACCGGGTCTTCGTAAAAATACCCGAGATAGGCCCCAATCCATTCTCGAGCTGGAAGACGTAACGCTGGCAACATGTCAAATACCACCACAGCATATAATGAAACACATCAAATGGGACCGTCGGGGGTGGACTCTGCAGGAAAAGATTCTCTCGAATAGGCTTCTGGTATTTACGGAAAATCAGATGTTCTGGTTATGCAATAGAGCACATTGGTTGGAAGACTGTCAACTCGAGGCCAATGCTTCTACCTACGTATGGCTACAAAAGCTTTCATGTCACCTAGATGACCCGCTCTCAAAACCTCACCTCCAAGGTATAGAAGATGCCTGGGATGGAATCGCAGCATATACCGGTCTCGTATCCGAGTACAGTGGACGAGCGTTGACAAGCGTCGATGACAGCCTCCGGGCATTCACGGGTGTTCTGAATACCTTTGATTTCACCAATAAACATTCTCATATCTGGGGTCTTCCACGCGCTTTCTTTGATATTGCCCTGCTCTCAACGCTTGATGTATATGAGGGACCCAGGCAAAACCAGAACTTTCCGACGTGGAGTTGGGCTTGCCAAATGACGAACTCACCCGGCAATCATTTGGTGTATCACATCGATAAATGGGCGTGGGAGGATATTAGAACTATGGTCAATTTTTACGAGGTATCTGACCAGAATCATGATGGTCTAACGCTCGTCCACGCAGGAGACAAGAATTACATTCTACCCCTGGATTCTCTCTTTGGAAGGCAGGAAAGGGACTATAAAGACTGCAGGAGAGAGTTGAGCGAATTCAAAGCAAAATCATCAGCTGCGAGTACTATGATGAAGTTTCTACTCGTCTTCAAATCATCGTGCATATCCGTCAGACTCCGCCGATGGTCTACCGTACGTGGCCTATATGTCGTTGAAGGATTGGCTCCGAATGGTCAGGACGATCAATCCATAAAACTTGGGTTTGGCTCAAATGGTTTTACCCTTCTCGAGTTTTCAACCACTTGGGCGGACAAGCCTAATCGAAATTTAGAACTCGTCAGCATTGCACATAGCTTTCTTGATGAGCACGGGAAGGGGACGTCATCAGACAAATTCAGTCTTTATGTGATGCTGATTGAGACCGATGAGATGGGGATATCAAGGAAGGCGAATTGTCCCGATTGGAGGGTTCCCACCGATAATTGGCACATCGCTGGGGCCAGGGAAAGGGTGGTCCTCCTAGTTTAATTAATACATCATCTTCGCTCATGTGGTCTCGTAATGTCAGGTCCACAGGCCAGTTCTGACGCAATCCGGGCGACAAAAGCAGGTAATTAGACAACCTAGTAGAATGAAGGGATGTCTAGAGACGTTTGAAACTTTTTTTTTTAATTTTTTTTTTTTCAGTCTGTTGTCACTGAAGGGTCTCGAGATCTTATTTATCTCTGGACCTTTCCATGGTAAGCGCCATACACAGGTCTCGGTGTAAATTGCAATCAGACTATAGTAATAGTCCTGACGTTCCCCTTGAGGCTCTCCCTTTTAAGTCTTCCTGGCGTCACGTCAAGTTTATGAATATACGCTTCGCCGACGAGCTGATACCGCCCTTCGCCCACTGGTCTCATTACATAAGGAACGCTTGTTGCATCAAGAACGCAAACCACATCCCCTGGCTGCGTCATTTCCGGTCCCGTTCCTATGGTCTTTAATTTTCCACATGTTATCAATCTCCTCTCGAGGTCCCGACATCTCATATATGATGCGAATTTCTCAGCATAGAGGACTAGATGCTGCCATGATGCAACGGGAGCACAGCGCATACAAGAATTACGCCTTGGGTTATCCGTGCCGGCATCAGTCCACCACGCCCATTCTTCGACTCTAGTGTCCATGCCCAGCTTTTCGAGGAGGTATCTGGCCTTTGTCAGGAGATCGGATATCGGCCCAGCGCGACGCCTTGCTCTCGCGTGCTCTTCGATATCTGGTATTATTGTTTTCTCCACGCAGGATTCAATATAGTCCTGAAGGCCAAAAATGGAGAGGAATATCATATATATGAGCCATATTTTGAAATGGTCTTTACCAGGCTCGTAAGTACGAACTTCCTTTGAGTAACCTGGGAAAATTCCGCCTTCGATTAGAGCGTGAGACAGAGCCGATTCCCTCTGTGACCGAGGTATGCTGATTGACTTGACAAGCTCAAGCCAATTGGCCAGCCCCTCCAAGTCTTCTCCAAGATAGGATGTCCCACGTTTGGAAACCTGAGAGATTCTGTCCAGGACAAATCCTTTCACCAAGAACTCATTCTGAGCAGAGATACTGTAATGTTTGTCGTAGACAGCGGCCGAGTTTAAGTCAAATTGAACGGTAGTCTTCGGCAGCTTAGCCTTGGTTATGCCTAGGGTCTGTATCCCCAGTGGCATGGCCAAGTTCTGGCCTTCGAGATCGGGCACCCAAGTGGGTAGATCCTGCATCTTCGAATCCTTTCGCATACAGCATAAAGAGAGGATACTTGGACCATGCGCATCCGCTAATGCTTTCCCAACCCTGACATAGAGTTCATTCGCAGACTGCGAATAGTCCGGGATAAATGGTTTTGGGCCCCATCTTGTAGGTTGCTGAAATTGTGCAAACGAGAGGAGGGCGAAAACTTTATCTCGAGGATCACTGGCGTATACTTTCCGACTCCATGTTAATGCTGATAACATGGACAGTTTTCCGTAAACCTGAAACATGTGTCTCCGCGTTTCAAGATCTGTAGCTGGTGCAGGACGTGCTCTTTCCATCGCCATCACGATGAGGGCTCCAGGAGATGCCATGGCTTGGCAGGAGTGTTTGGTGGTCACGCCATAGTCGCCGCCATTGTAGTATGTATGTCTTGCGAATTCCACACTCATAGACATCAAAATGAAGGTATCCCAGGGTATTACAAATTGGCCACAGACAAGTGTCAGATCTTTTGCCATCAGGACCTCCTGGGTTATCCAGGCTCTCTCAAACCACGTTCTCCGGAATATTGGAAGGCCAAGTAGCCAGGACTGCAAATCCTGCTCCTCGAACGTTTTTCTCCAATCTGTGTATGCCATTCTGAGAAGTGATGTTGGGGATTTGAAAGCCGACAATCCCGGGTCAGTGAGAATTTGGAGGAGTTGGCGTTGATCCATCTTCTTTCCACACCTCGCCGCCTCAAGTCTCCAGACCGATTGAAGAAGCTTTTCTGTGTTATCACGCCAATCCATGTATTCCGGACCGATCCAGCCTATTACCGAGCTGGCAGACGTATATATTCGGCCCATCATGGCCACCTGTAAAGATTTCTCCTTTTGATCGGATTGATTAATGCAGATCGCATCAATCCAAAGGTACTCCATTGGTGTGATATCTCTCCTAAGGCATGTGTCCACATCTCTTGCTTTCCTATTCTCATTCATATGATAAATCAGAAACGCTTCTACCTCTTGCCAGTGTCTTCGGCGGTGGCTCCGCGCACAGTCAAGAGGTTGCCTCGACGTGGAGTCAACTGTAAATACATCACTACCTGCAGATACAAGCGCTCTGACGACCTCTATCCAACCCTCTTCAGCGGCATAGTGTAGAGCGGTCTCCCCAAAGCAGTCCTGGGCCATGTAGTCAGCACCCTGTCGTAAAAGATTCTCAACGACTGGGAGATTTCCAGCCTCTGCTTCAATAATGAGTTCCGTCTTTCCATATTGCCCTCGAGGCTCTGGGACGTTCACCTTACGAAGTCGCCGCAGCGCATCGTAAAGATTCTGTCCAATCTCGACCCGTTGGCCGTCACATTCTATAGTCATACTCTTCTCGTACCTCCCTTGAATATCGGGCGATGTTGTTGGGAATGGATTCCCCCAGGTGTACGACAAAGCGGCGAACATGGGCCTATCATCCAGATTAACCTCGACAAGCGAGCAGTGAATGAGATCTGGCGCTGTCCCTTGCGGCGCTATTCTCAAGAGTCGCACATTAGTGGCCTTTGACAAGGGCTTGTATTGGTGTTGTGGGAGCTCGTCAAATGAAAGTTTCGTAAGTAACCTTCTCGTCTCTATCTCTTCGGCATCGGTGACGTCTCTTTGCTGCCTATCGGCCTCTTTCATGGCGAAGGGAGGCTGCATTATTACTTTGACATACCGCAATTTCGCAGTTTCGGGCCTGCCTCTAGTATTCCAACTTCGTTTCCATCGGTCGTAGTATAGGAGCTCCCCATGATGATTGCAGATACGTTCATTTAGGTCGATTGATGCTTCTTGATAATCCTTGTTCTCTAATCGTAAACGGGCCCGTAAAAAGCATCCTTCGAGACGTATGTTGTCTGCTACCTTCTCGTAACCTTCCCCCAACCATTGGAAGTTCCCGTTGGCGGTGCCAAGTAGCCCATCAAGATGTAATTCTGACTTTTGCCACTGACCACTGTCGTTGAGACATTCCGCACGAAGTATTGAACCGTCAAGATAAACATTTCGGCTGCTCGACAAAAAAGCCATGGTTGAAGTGGATAGCAGGAGGCAGATTGCCTAGTGCATGTATTCAGCGGGTTCTAAGGTCCCGCGCGAATACGTTAATATATGAGGCACCAGCGTGGCTGAGGATGTTTCAATTGGGGGCCATCCCGTCTTGACCTGCCTAGATCTTCGCGAGAACTGCGCCACGTTCGGTGGCCTCCTAACTACTTGTGTGCAGTGAGGCGGTGCAGCTTACCACCAACGTCCAATTCTGAATCATCTGATGTCTTCTAAAGTTCCTCGACAGCCTGCCTTTTAAAATTGTTCTCGACATTGTCCCCGCATCTGGATTGTAAAGGACCCAAACGACAAGTGGACATGTCAGGAAATCCTCTACAGCAAGAAGACGTAGGCAACGCTCTGGCACGAGCGCTTTCAGAAGTTGATATTGCTCTACGCGGCTTCGCGGTAGGTAACAAGGGTGCACGCCAAGGCCTTGCAGGGTCATCCGATGAGATAGTGAGCCTCGAATTCCGGTTGTAGGTGGACTTGAAAATTAACCTCTCACAAGGACTTCGTGGATGGCGACGATGATTTCGTACACCTCTCAATCGCACGAGCCCGTGACGAGCGTAAGCTTGCACAGCTCGATCCTCGCGTTGCAGCACTCAAAAAGCGGTTGCAGGAGCGTGGTTATCCTAGCCTCGCAAGCGACAGCATAGACTTCGGCACAGTTGGCAAAGAAATCATGACGGAAATTCATACTGAATTGATATCTGTGTCAGGTGTTGAAGACTTGGAAGTGATTATGGATAGGCTGGAGGAACTCCATAAAAAACATTTCTATCAGCCCTCCAGCCTTTTGTCCAACCAGCTTACTGGCCATTCCAACAGCCGACCTCCTAGTCGAGCACACACTCCTTCACAACCCCCAGTATCATCATCCGCGGTCCCAATGATCCAAGTCCCGGTTACGGACCTGTCATTTGCACAATGGCTCTGGGACGACGAATGGATGGAATTTTACTTACCTTTACCGCAAAGCAATCACTTTTTCTATTGCTCCAGCTGGTTGCTTACACCAAAAGGCACTTGGCTTCATATCGACCAAGCTACCCAACCACCCGGAACCACATACTTGCCACCACCTCTTAAAGAATGGCAATGGGATGAAGAGTGGCAAGAGTTCTACATAGAACTTCCCAATAACGGGCAAAGACGCTACATGTATGCCTCCCAGTGGAGAAGAGAAGAAAATGGTGACTGGACGTGCCTGAGCCGGATGGGGCCACATGAGAATGATGCCCCGTAGCCCAATTCCAACAGGGGCAGCGTTTTATATCCGCTGGCACCATTTGGTACTGTGGACAGCTCTTCTGGAGACATTCTCATAGAGAATATCTGGAATAGCTTGTACACGGTGGTTGAGACGACGTCAGTGTCGGTGGCTAAACCAAGGCAATGAAATGTATTATGATATCGACAGGTGAGGCCTCATATTGCCTCTGCTGTGGTCCCTGCCCCGGTAAGCGACGAACCATAAGTAGATGCTGGACTTGCATGAATAGGAACGGTCTCGGTGTTGGGCATCTCGCTTTCTGCATCTTAGATTAGACATCCCGACGCCGCATGCAGGTACAAATGAGACAATATCGGCTACTGCCTGAACGGTCAGACCGCCTAGCATTCTCGGAGATGCATGTGCTTAATTCGCTGCTCCTCCTATGCACCCGTTGGACAATCTATCGCATAGAATTTTACATCCTGCCGATTAGTGATATCAGTTTCAACCTGCAATTGACAATTGTTGCTGGCAATAAATTAAATCCAATGCAAGCTCTGCAATTGAAAAGCAATAATGGAAGGGGGGTAGCCCAATTTTCACCTTTGAGAGCAAAAGTTCAGCAGAAACAAAACGACCATAAGGGGTATATCGTCGTTGGCCTTTCATTAAGATTACTTCTATCTATACATGATAGCAAGTGAGGATCCATGTGCAATCCAATGGGATGCCAGCTAAAGTAATGCGTTTTCGATAAGAGTCAATGACCTGCAATTCCTCGCGACTCTATCTCCCCAAGCCTTCACTAAACATTTACAAGAAATAAGCAGCAATTCCCATAGCGCCGGCAACAGCAGCGGGAATCTTCACAGCGCTAGCAGCACCGGTGAACTCTGGTGGCGCTGGGGTGTATGAGCCAGTGCCAGATGGGAGAGGAGCAGTTCCAGATGGGTAGGGAACTGGGGCTCCAGTACCACTGGGAGCGGGAATGGAGGGGTAAGGAGCTCCAGTAGTTGGGTATGGAGCGGGAGCGGTAGGGCCGACTGGGCCAGGGGCAGATGGAGTATGTCCAAAGGTGACTGTCTCAGTGATGGTGACAATCGAGCACTCGCCCTCTGCAGGATGGTAAGTACTCAATTTTGTTGTTGACTACAGATAAGTCGATGGATAAACGCACCATAAGAGGCAGAAACGGTGGCCGCGAGGGCAGCGAAGGCAGCAGCAGCGAAGAACTTCATTGTGAAAGTAGTGGTTGTTGGTCTGGAAATAAGAATTATAAGGGATTGAGTAAAAGCTGGTAATAGCTGATGCGGGTCGGGCAAGAGGGCAAAAAGCTTGGAATAAAGAGCGTTGGATAAAGAGTGACTGCAGTAAGATACTGTGAATTATGGTATGCGATGCTGGATGTGAGAAGAGAGTGAAAGTACACATTGCTGGACGGCAAGGCTGTTTATATGGAAGTCTGTATGGGGAGGGCGCACGGAGCGTCCGTCCAGCATAGCTCCAGCTCCATCTGTGCAGCGCGACAGTTGCCGCACGATACAACGGCTCGGCCTGCCCCCTTCGCACTAAGATTAAGATAGCGGAAATGAACACTATCGAGCGGTGGCCCAATGGACCCCGTAGTAAGCGCCGAATGCTGGTTGGCGCATTGGCCCTTCAGAGACTAATGGCGGTCTTTTGTGGGAGTTGTGAAAGTTGTGCACCGTGTGTGCCTCCCTTTCCCTTGTGTGCGCCTTTGCGTGCCCACGTCGAGCCCCTGGAGTGACGTCTGGCACGGGGAGCATTTAGGGAAACGGAGCGTCTGTGGGCCAGAAAGGAAGTTTGGCAATTTCCGAGAGACCAGCAAGGCAGGCAAGGTTTTATTGGGATTTGATAGGAGTTGGCCCGCTTTCGAACACTCGCAGCCCGTCGCCTGTAAAACCTGTCGTCCATCCTCTTCAACTCATCCTGGCTAAACCCGGCCGGGCTAGAGCGCACGTGATGTAACAGCCAATGAGCGGCACCCTGCATCCCATAGATTGGAATGATCTTCTGCTCATTTCTCTCAGTGGACCAGCACACGTCATGCAGGGTCGAGATTCACTGTCCAAGATGAAAGGAACTGCGCGAGCAACGAAGCGCTTGCCGTCTGCGAAGCTTGTCACATTGCACACTCACATCCCCCCCTAGAGCTGCTATCTAAGTACACAGTAAGGGGGCCGTGGGGAATCACGGATCTGGACTTCTACAAGAGAAGCAGCCCGCTATTCTTCGCTCTTGTTTTTGGCACTGGTTTGATGCCGGGTCACCGTCTCGAATTCCTTCCATGACCAAGTCTGCAAGGTCTCACGAGCCAGGCGGATGATCCACTGGTGCTGACGTCTAATAGGTGACGGCGCCATACTCTCCACGAGGTCCGTATTCGCTAATCTAAGTCGCGGGAAAGGGGATGGGGCATTAGCGTAGCATCTGAAACGCTTATGCAATCGATGTGAGAGGAACAGCCATGCAGAGCAGACAACTGCGAGCACCCTCAACATGGTAGCTACAACCGGTGGGTTTCTCACGCTCTACTCTTGACGCAGCAGCTGCTCAGGTGGCCATTCCAGACGATACTCCATGGTTGAAATCTGGTTACTTATTTCACCTTGCTCATTATCGTTTCCACCCCTCTCTCGACACTTATCTCTGCGGCCTTCGCCTTGACTGCATTCAACATGCTTCTCTCGAAATCATCACGGCTCCGCAGTACCGCCTCGATCCAGCCAATCTGCACATCCCAGTACTGCATTTTGAATTCTTCGTACACGAAGGGGACTTGGGTCTTCTCAGCCTCGAGCAACCTTACAAAGTCACTGACAACACGCCACTTGGTCTTAATATCCTGGAAGTTTGGATAAGGCTCGAAAAACTGGAAAGCGGTGACCACATCATCTCGTATCTTCTCCGAGAAGGGATCAGCGCGCCGGAATTTGGCGCCCTTATTTCGGACCGCTGACAAATAATGTGCAAGGAGCTCATCCGACAATTCTTCAATGAGAATGTCTTGTAAAGAGGGGTGCAGGACATTGTTGTAGTCATTGAGGTAGTCCTGGAATGTACTCACGATAGCGCCTATGCGTTTCTGGGAGTACCACCCCGGTGTGAAGAACTCGGGGAGAATCGGGCGGAAGTCGACTAAGAATATCAGAGAGGAAAATATGTGGATGCACGTGGTTCCGAGATCGACGTAGCCATTGCGAAGCGACTCGATCTGTGAGGTAATGTTGGTGGTGTAGGCAGGTGAGACAAGCGGTGTGATGTCCCTTTCAAAGGAAGAAATGTAAGACGGCCGGTCTTCTTCGATTTCGTCGATGCAAGCGATTTGGTCATTGGCGATTGCCACAAGCCAGTCTTGTAGGGCCTGCAGGCCTTCTTGATCCGCGGTTGGCGAAGCATACTTTTGCATTTCCGCTTCAGCAAGTGATTGCCACATCCGCTGACGGGATGAAAGAGCACGAAACATGGCTTCAATGACGCCTTCGGCGACATCGGTGCGGTCGCTGCTGCTGGCTACGAGTAGTTGCTCGCTCAACATGCGCCACATGTCACCAAGCGTCTTCGTACGAAAGTAACCGTTCTCGTCCGTATCAAGCGCGTTTTCGTCTCGATTCAGGAAATTCTTCTTGTCTGTTACCGCCATACGATCCATCCATTCTTCCACAGCCTTGATGATAACCTGGCGGTAGTCGCGGACAAGCTCGGCCGCTCGGTTATCAATAAGGTGTGGTGTGAGTTCGTCTTCTGGAACACCTAGTTTTTGCATTTTAGCGTAATACTTGTCCACCCAATTGATGATAGCAAGTAGATGGGGTGGCCGCAACTCCTCATCCTCTATTCTTTCTAGCAACCAATCATGCATCTGTGTGTGGTAAATGGTGCAATATGTTCGGAAGATCTTCCATTTCTTGGGCATGAGAGTCTGCATACCCAACTTGACAGTGTTCAAGTTGTTGAAGTACCACTTCATACTTTTTTCAAGCCGGTCTGGGTCCTCAAGGAAAGTTTCGTTGGCCTCATCCATGTTTGCTTTGCAGACATACTCGATTGCTTGGAGAAACTTCTCCTTGTATCCTCGGAGTTCCTTGGGGCCTGTCGCTATTGATTTGAATCGAGATGCTAGGTCCTTGTACTCTCTCTGCGCATCCTGAAGGGCCTTTGCTTTCTTATCCATTTTTTCCTCCTCTTCTATGACTAGTGCCAGTCTGACCACCATACCGTCATTGCCAGATTGCACAAGTTCGATGAGGCGAATGCATGCTTCGCCAATGTGCTTGTCAAACCAATCGATGACGTCGTCGAGCCTTGCAAAATAGTCTTGAACGGTGGCCCCAGAGTCCAGCCTTAGGTTGTCGATGAGTTCCGTTGACGCATCTTCCGAGCTCTTTATTTGTTCCATAGCCTCGTCACGAATGTCTCTAAGCTGCGTGAGGCCATAATGCACTTCAAGTAAATTGGGTTGGTTCGCAGGATCCTCGTCGTCCTGTCCTAGTAGGTACTCGAGGTTTTCAAGTCTTTCCTGAAAAGTATCAATATCTTTCTTCATCTTCTCCACCTGTTCGAAATTTCGATGTGTCTGAGCGACGAGGTTGATGTGTGGGAAATCGTGTATCATGTTCTGGGCTTCCGCGCATAGCTTATCGATCTTCATCATCTCCTCCTTGATGAGGTTGACCGTACGTTGGCCGTCAGTGATGCTCGTCATCCCGGCTTGCGTCACCTCGAGCTGGTCCTTAAGCCCATGACGAAGTTGGCCATCGACAGCGGCCTTTTTCCGTGTGAATTCGGCCTTGAGGGCGGGAATCTTGTCCAGGTCCTCGGGGTGCCGGAGCAGCTCGGCGAGCTTGACCGTGGCAGATTCGACATCATTCATGGTGGTGCGGCGGGCGTCGAAAGGCGAATGAGGGGGGCCCTTGGAGGGCGATACAACGCTGGCGAGATCAGAGGGGTGTGATATGGGAAAGTAAAGTGAAGTGAAGTGAAGTGAAGTGAAGTGTAGTGAGGTTGTGGTTTTTGTCTGGGCGCCGTACGCAGGAACGTCGCGTCGCTGCGCAGGGCGAGGATGGCGGCGCTTGCGGTCAGTGCCCTGTCCTGTCCCGTGGTCCTTGCCTTGCCTGTCATAGCGCAGTGCAGTGGCAGGCAAGCAGATAGGGCTGACTTGGAGCCGCCACCAGGAAAAGAGATCTTCCCCCGCAGCATCTCCGCCACCCTCCCCATCTGACTCCAGAATTCTCTCTCTAAAAAAAACCCACCCCTTTCCCTTCTCTTCCCCCGCACAAACCCTGTCAATTTGAGTGTCCATCATGGCCGACGAAGAGGTGGCTCTGTATGACGAGATCGAAATAGAGGATTGCACCTACGACGAGACCCTCCAGATCTTTCATCATCCATGCCCTTGCGGCGACCGGTTCGAGATTTCGATTGCAGATATGCGGGACGGCGAAGACATTGCGCGCTGCCCAAGCTGCAGTCTAATGATTCGAATCATATTTGACCCAGTAAGCCACACTTATAACTGCTACCAAATATTGCGTCTCAGCCAACCTTTACTCACCATGTCATAGTCTGATCTTCCTACTGATAAAAATGAGCCCTCCCATGGTGTCGCGATAACGGCATAGATCACTCGCAAGTTCCGCTCGCTGGTACATATAATAATGGAGTTTGTGGTCGAATTTGGAAGAGCCATGCGCAGGTGAAAATAATGCAAAAGTTGGCCATATTTGGGGAGCATGGTCATTCGGCGTTTCTAAGGGTCTTCAGCATTTCGAAGGCGATATCCTATACGAGGGCTTTGTCTTATTTTTGGCCTTTACTAGCGGGCGAAAAGCGGCGAGGCTGTTGGTGCTCGCTTCAAGCTTCCATGTAAATTGCGTCGGACCTGACATACAGCGAATACCAATCGGGATGAGCAGCAGAGGGCATGTGTCGATTGACGTGCTCGCTCTTCGCCGATCTAGAATTGAATGGCGAGCGTTTCTCTTGTATATTACATCGGTTTTCCTGTTTTGCTAATGGTACATTATTTGGGAGCATCTTCGCTCAATCCCAACTCCACCCCAAGTTCCTTCCTCACCAGTTCGGTCAAGGAGGTCCCATCTCGCAGGTATATCCAGTCTCCGACACCGCCTCCCTCCTTCTGATGCAATCCCTCTCCTGTGACCACCCAGTCAAAACGCTTAGGTCCTGATATGGGGGAGCTCAACCAAATCTGTTTGTTTGGAGGCTGCTTGTTGAGGACATAGGTTCCTTTGGATTGAATCGAAACCTCGAGCACACCAGCCTATTTGCACAATTAGTTCCAGACCGATACAGAGCTACACAGCTGCTATACATTGCAGGGAAGTACGTACAGAGAATTCAACCTCGATATCCGATCGCTTCTCCTGCTCAGCTTCAAGGCGACTGCATAGCTCGTCCAAATACTCATCAGCTCGTTGATTGTACTCAGAGGTTGGGATGTCCGTTGGCACAGTCGGGTGCTCCGAGTCGTCGCTATTCCTGGGTGCCGGTTGCTCTGTGTCAGGCATAATGCCCTTCAAGCGCATCGATGAGTGAAAGCTGCGAGTGCAGCTTGGGGCAGAGGTAGACGTCCGCGACATGGTATTTGCGGGCACATAGATTCCCGCAATGGATGTCTGGCTGCGAACCGGTGTGCGTAGGGAACGGCGTACGACAGCGCTGCTTATGCGAGATAATTGTTTCGATGCCATTATCATGGGCGCGGGTGGAGGGGATGGGAATTGTGTTGTTGAGTAATGGCGATAGAGAGAGAGGACGACGTCAGGTAGCTTCAATGGTGCGTTTCTGGTTGTCTTCTGGCAACAGGAGGAGCTCGGGCCGCCCCCACCTCCGCGAAGCGGCCCGCCATCATTCACTTCGGCTGCACCTGCACGTAACTGGTCTAACATCTTCGCTCTCTCACTTACCTCCCCCTTCAATACATCAGAATACCAAAGTATAGTACTGATGCACGTACTGGAAACAGCGTAGCCATGATCAACGCTGTGCTCGTCTTCAACAACGCCGGTCAGCCGCGCCTCACAAAGTTCTACACGCAGCTTGTGCGAAGCCCTCGTTTTTCCCATTCGACAAGACTGACCAGCGATTCACAGGAAACCAGCGTGCAGCAGAAGCTTATATCCGAGATCTTCACACTCGTGTCTAACCGACCAAACTCGGCATGTAATTTCCTGCCGTATGATGCCCTCTAGTCCCCTAGAGATAATCTCCACTAAACCCGTGCGGACAGACTGCCTCCTCTTCTAGCCAGCAGCAGTAAATCCTCGACCCCTACAACCCCGCACAATGATACTCCCTCCCTCGTAACATACCGCCACTACGCTACTCTCTATTTCATAATCATATCGACGTCTACCGAGTCACCACTGGCTCTGCTTGACCTGATCCAGGTCTTTGTTCAAGCCCTCGACGGCCTCTTCGAAAATGTCTGTGAATTGGACCTAATATTCAATTTTGAGACGCTCCACGCCACTCTCGGGGAGCTCATTGTTGGTGGGGTAGTTATAGAAACCCAACTCGATAAGGTAATAGAAGGAGTAAAGGCACAAGGAAGAGTGGCCAAACGACCAGTTAATGAGACTAAGGGCGGACTAAGTCTTGCAGGCTTCGGCAGAGGCGAAGGTGTATGGGCTGGGCGATGATATACCACAGTTCTCAGCACGAAGGAGTATAATATTAGCCTTCTGAGATTTTGCAGGCCATTCCACGGGTCTCCCAATGGTCCGGGTCAAAGATAGTAGCAAACCGGGCAGCCGAAGACGAATCCACCCTACGCATGAAGCAGAGCCGCAGAATCTCAGGCTTTCACTGTCACAGCGGTCTTAGCCTTGAAGCTGCTTCAAGTCCCGGACCCAGTCTCATTCGGATTGCGGGGAATACGAAGATGCTGAAGATAGGAAAGGGGCTACCCGCGCATTTGCTCGACTACATCTCATCAACTCACAAGAGCACCAATACAGCTTTTTCCTCATTGCAGAGAGTCTTGGTATAACATCCTGGTCGCTCGTTGATTTGCCCCTTTTGGCTTTATGTGATCTGACCCAAGTCAAGCATCCGCCTTAGGTTGCTACAGGCTAATAGCCAATCAGCTCCTCGCGGTCCGCATCACCGCACATTTACCCATCAACTCCCTTTTTGCTTTCCTGGGCCGCAAAATACTCAAGAAATTTATTATCGGCCTCAGCTGTGAACCTTTATCTTTACGTGTCATTGAGGCCAGAATTCTGGGTTAAGACCATGGCAAGATTGCAGATTCCAGGTCGAGGCAGGAAGGTATGCCTTCATCGCCAAAGCCTCCC
This sequence comes from Nigrograna mackinnonii, assembly GCA_001007845.1. Taxonomy (NCBI): domain Eukaryota; kingdom Fungi; phylum Ascomycota; class Dothideomycetes; order Pleosporales; family Nigrogranaceae; genus Nigrograna; species Nigrograna mackinnonii. The sequence goes on along the minus strand of JGVQ01000285.1, from coordinate 6,759 downwards.
CCTGTCATTGGCTAGCTCGCCATGGCAATTAATCTATGTGAACAGCCTCAATATCTGAAGCATAACGGTGGACCCTTCACTTCTCTAGTTAACGAAGATCTGGCTATAGCGATCCATCTACACGTGGCCACATGAACACATTCTGTTTTATATCACAGCTCTCTCGAAATTTCGTGGGAGATATCCGTTGTTCTTTGCAGACTTCTGATCACTATGTATTTCTACAACATCTTGGCCTCGCTTTTAGGAGTAGCCTCAATAACGAAACTTGCGGCAGCTAGTCTAAGGATTACAGCCGATCATCACTCTTTTGGGGGAGTCAATTATCCCGAGCTGCAGTACCTCCCATCTGCAGAGAGAGATGAAGTCATTCGCGCCATTGTAAAAAATGGCGCCCGGGTTATCCGACTGTTCAGTAGGTTATTTCCAAGAGCCCATTTCACAACAAGTATAGATCTAATTAAGCTTCAGTTCGAGGGAACAAACAATATCCAGATGTATGCTTGTCAAAAAGTATACGTTGAAATTCCAGCTAATTGGATCTAGCCCGAATTAGAGATTGGGAGCTTTGACCGAAGCCTCCTGGACATGTTTGATGATACACTTGCTGCTATCCATAGAATTTCGAAAGGTGGTGTATTCAATGTAGACTTGTCGAAACTCTGGCGATCCGGCTAACCCTCCTTAGGCAAAGTCAAAGTTATTATTGCACCACACGATGCTCATGCTCTCCGCTCTTCAAATGATGCTCCATGTGACGCCTACTGCCAAAAGATCGATGGGGCCTTCTTAGATTTCTATAGCAACCTCGATAGTAAGCGCGCACTCAGACCAGTATGTACAGTCGATTAACATTTGTGGGATAGTTCGACAGAACTATAAAACACGTTTACAAGTATTTTTCAGAGAGTATCCATCTTTGAATTTCGGTGGACGACCGTGGAGCACGTTGAGTGAAGTGATTCTGGTTCGTTATGCCACCGCTGCTCAGAGATTTTGTGTTGGCTACAGCTTACTCTTACTCCAGGGAGTTGATGTTCAAAATGAGCCATGGGCTGGGATACATCCTATTGTAGCCGGTGAGGGCTGGCTTTGTGATGTCGCCACTCACCTAAAGGATACTCTTGGCCTAGGGGAGAACAACATCGCTGTCATCAGCGGTGGAATCTCTGGACCACAAAGCCCAACAGGCACCGAGAACTTTCCAGACTCTGCAATGGAATGTAAAGGTATCGATGTGATTGGAATCCATGGATACTATTCTCAGGATGAAGACATGACTGCTGGGACTAATTGGGCAAATATATTCCTCCCGGGAAACACTCTTACTTCCAGGGCTCTAGGTGAAAAGTTATTGCTTGTCGAGGAAATGGCGTACGTAAATAGCAAATCCGGCGTGATATTCAAGAAGTCTGCGATATGGGACCAAGGTAACGCTTTGAATTACCGTGGAATTCCTTGGGTAAGTTTTGTATCCTCCAAAACACAATGGAAATTGATGAATATCAATAGCTATACTCTCATCTTACGACCAAAGATGAAGGCACGAGCGCTCGCGTGTCCATCCTTCGGGAATCCAGATATGCAGTTGGTGCTCTCGCGGATATACTTAAACGCGCATATACAGCACGGTCTAACTTTGACTGGTCCCGGTTCCTGCCCGCACCCGAGCAAGGCCTCTCCAATCTCACTTTAGTCGCTCAAAATCCCTTTGTTCCTGAGCAATCTCCATGTACATTTGGCTGCCAGGGCTGGCTGTGTGATGCAGCAGACGGTTGCGAGCCAAGTCTAATCTGCAAGAATTCTATTTGCACGAAACCATCTGAGTCCCAACCAGGGAACATTGGAGCGGATTGTAATTCAAAGTCTCCATGCCAGGAACACCTCAAATGTGAGGATGGACTCTGTCAGGAATGCCTGGCAAGACCCTCGCGACAGCCCGAGGGTGATGAAAATCGAAGGGGACCATTCAAGAAGAGGGCTGTTGCCGGAGATGTCAACGGGCAATGTCATCTCGACACTGATAACCCCTTCTCTATGCGCCCATGGTGCATGCTACCCAGAGTGAAGAAGCAAGGAAATCCGTGCCACAATGCAGCACAATGCAATGCAGATGAATTCTGTGACTGGGGTCTTTGCAAACCTTGTACAGAAGGGTGCCTGGGTATGAAGTGCAAGAGCAACAACAAGTGTAAGACTGGCTTTTGCAACGAATATAGGCGATGTGATTATCCGGGGAAGCCAAAGAAGGTGTCAGGTCCCGGAGCAAGAGCTGGGGGAAGGCGTGGACCAATGCATCACCAAGGTCCAAGGGATCAGCAATCTGGGCCGAACAAAGTCAGAGACGAGCCCATGAGAGTAAATGTCCCCAAAGATCAGGTGAAAGCTACTGGTGGACCAGTACCTACTTGATACACTTGCTTCGGCCTAAGAACCGAAGCATGAATGTAAATTATGCGTGTTCTTCTTTTCTCTAGTCGAAAATATTCGCAACTTTTGACGCTACTGATCCATGACAAAGAAGGATTTTCACATTGGACCATGTGTATGTGACAAATAAAGTCCGCCATAACGTAGATAGATCATAATATGAGTAATGACACCCTGCGCCCTTGGGGCCACGACGAAGTTTTTTTTCATCCATCAGAATATGAGTAATTTTGACTAAGCAGTTCAGGCGTTTACAGTAGCAATAAATGAATGTCCCCATGGCGACCGAAACAGTATCGATAGATGCTGATATAGTGACCACATATGAGGGCGAGGTTATGGCCACACACAGTCGGTTTTCAGGCCGCGAACCTAGAGTTCGTGTAACGAGGATAAGTACCTGGGATGGACTGACTGTTTGCTTCTATCGACGACACCAGAAATAAACACAGGAACAGAAATATAAGTTGTCACAGGCAAATGTGTCTTTCCTGCAGCAATTGACAGTTGTCATTATTCCGGTGTTATAACTTAACATATCACTACTAATATGCTGCTATTACAATATCTAATCTCGATCCTCTAACGTCCAATAGCCTGATGAATTGAATGGTTTCCAAGTAGGCCTTGAGGACAAATTCAAACTCAAGTGCGCCAGGAATGGACACCCTGTAGTTGGCGACTATCCGACTTCCTTGCCCGTCTTCGAAGGACGCCAACCTAGTCTGTGCCAATCAGCACCACATAAGTGTCTGTGTGGACTGTGTAGTAGGACATAGCCACTAAAAAGTGCCACCATTTCGCTATTTTGCCATATGTGATGACTTTCGTGTTCATGGTCTTCCCATGTAATTGCACGCATGGGTGCGTGCTCACAGCGTTCCACATAGTAGGCATCCGCATTGAAGCCCATCGCAGCCCAGCGGGCTTTAACAGTCTGGTAAAGAGTAGTCCATTATGGGACATATGATGGCGATCGCTTGTGCTTCAGCCTTTCTCTGCAGCTGGGTTGTGCTCGTTATGATGCCCATTCAGATGGAAGATGCGCTTTACAGAATCCATGCCTCTCTTCACGTGCGGATGATGGGACAGAAACGGCCCGTCACCGTTTTCTACTTTTGCACCAACGATTGCCGCTCTCTTCCTCCCAGCAAGGGGATCCAAAGGGCCGGCCCTCGGTGGCCACTCCCCATTCTCCTTCCACCCATGCACAAGCGCGCATGTCATGTCTGATAAATTCACAGGCACAGAAGGTGTTCGTCCTGTTACGACGATGTTGTTGAATATGTCGGGATATGTTTTCGAGGTTATTGACTGGCGAATGGGATTATCTGGTAAGAGAGGCTGGGCAAGCGGGATAAGAGGGTCGGAAGGATCATTTTCGGGAGAGGATGTAGACTCGGCGGGTATGGTTTCTTCAGGATTCGTGACGTTTAGGGTGTCTACGGCATCGTTGGAAAGATGCTCCCGGACCTTATCATTAGCATACTTTTTGACAGATGCGACGCCGGTCCATGCATCTCTTCTTTCGACAAAGCATGCAAGACCTTCGTTCCATTTCATCTCACTTTGCTGGGCTGCCCTGCGTTTTCTCTTGCGGTTCTGCTTCTTCGTTTCAACTGCATCTCCAATACTCTCCGGTGTATCAAATTGATATGGATCCGAGGCAGCAGTCGCCTCGACATCGCTCTCAGGCCCTGACGTAGTGCCATAGTAGCGCTCCCTGAACTCTTCCACGCCACGTACTTCTTCATCTGAGGCTGACCAGTGCGCAGGCAGATTTGGCCAGCTCCAATCCTCGCGTACTCTCTCGCTCAGAAACCGGCGGGCAGCTCGAGCGGCCATTTGATTGGTCTCCATGTCTGAGACAGGTGGCAAGAAAGACGACGGAGAACAATGCCACGGACAGGTTTGGGGCGGGTGGGGTTGTTGTTCTGCTTGGCCGTCGCCCGGCGGTGATAGCTAGTGGGTTGTTGTGTACCCAACAGCTTGTATTGATGGGAGAGGCCTTGACGGTTGAGCAAGCCCGTACGCTTCCACGGCAGCTTCGAGGTGGGGGTATGAGTGAGTAAGAATGTGGCTAGCTTCTGTATTGGAGCTGGAGGGGAATTTTGGAGGCGTGATGTGACGTCGTTGCCGAGGTCGGTGGTCGGTGGTTAGGCGTTCTAGAACAACTTACCTAACTCTCCACCTCCACCGCTACGTACAGCACTTTAACCTGCCCCGCCTTCTGCCATACCATCGAACACCAAAAATGTCGCTACCAGCAGCCGACCTACTCCACGAGGTCTCTCTCTTACAACGCTCGGCAATTCTCCAGGTCCTGACAGTACCGAGTCTCCGAATGTACTCTTAGCGCTTGGATATGCGAGTGCTAATCTGGTGGGCGGCTTGAACCAACCGGATAAGCCTTGAGGTTGACAACAGCTGCTGGTGGGCTAAGGACGAGGCGAATACTCTTGGTTGCTGGTCACAAAAGATAAGTGGTAACTATTTACACAATCAAAATTTCATGACATTCATCAAGTTTCATGCTAGGTTATCTTTCTGTGTTACATATACTACAGGATAACGAAGACATGCATATGTAAAGTTAAACGAATAGTTGGCTTTTAGACGAGATAGGCGCTCTTGACCCCTCATCCTAGAGTCATCAGAGCGTAGAACTTTAGCCCAATTAGTGAAGTCCACCCGAAAACGCATCTCAAGAAGATTGCGGGAAAACGCCATCGCTCAAGCACACGCTCTCTCGGTCATTCGGTGTGCCAGGGGTTTATAAAGAACCCCAGGTGCCCGTAATTCCGCATCAGAACACGCTTTCAGCCATCTTCACATCCATAGGTAATCAGCAAGGTTCCACTCCCATGGCACTTGGTGCATCACGATATCTGACCTAGGGATAGAAAACTATCATTCCCAGTTCAGCATGGCCGTCACAATACGCCCCATCCGCAATGAAGACGAAGGAAAATGGCGCCATTACTGGGACTTGTATAATCAATTCTACAAGCGCACAGTCCCCGAAGAAGCCACAGCGTGCACGTGGTCCCGCTTTCTAGATGACAAGGTCAACCTCTTTTGTGCCGTTGCTGAGGACGATAACTCAAGTGGTATCGTGGGTTTCGTAACCTGGTTTCCACACCTCTCCACATCCAGCCCGAGCGGTGTTGTCTATCTTAATGACCTGTTTGTTGACCCGGAGGTCAGAAACTTTGGAACAGGGGGGAAATTGATCGAGTACGTGTATGAGCATTCGAAAAATAAGTTGGGCGTTGAGTCAGTCTACTGGCACACTCAGCAATTCAATCATCGTGCCCAGCTCCTATATGTCAAGAAGGGGACAAAGACTGACTTTGTACAATATTCAAAAACACTTTGAGCGTCGTAGACCCCTATACTATCTAGATATATTTAATAGCTAGATAAATATACTTTATACTATAATAAGAGTAATTTCCTCTTTTTTCTTTTATTAAAGTAGATTTATATTAATACTACTTTAAACTAATATTTATATAAAAACTATAAAAACTACTAAAAAACTAGTATAAATAGTAGTTAGAATAAGTATAGTATAAAATCTATAAAGATTCTATTCTTATAATTTTCTCTATAATCTTTATAATTTTCTTATTATTAAATAGACTACTTCTTATATAAATAATTAATAGCTTATAACTAGTTACTATACTTACGTATAAGAAGTATTTTTTAATAGATAATTAATTAATTACTTATCTTATTCTATTTATAGAAGAAAGAAGTAACTATTAATACTAAAATATAGTACTATACGTAGTTATATAAGAAGTTATATAATATCTAGTATTAACTAAACTACTATATATAGATACTAGTAATTCTTTCTTTTTAGTTAATACCTACTTATATATAGTATCTCTCTATTCTATAGTATAGATCTAATTACGTACGTTAATTTTACGTATGTTAATTTCTATCTCTCTACCTATTCTCTACTTTACTATACTACCTATCTACTTAAGAGTATAAATAGTTAATCTATAAATAAAAGAAACTTATAGGTAGTAGAAGTAGCTAGTATTATATAGTATAGCCTTTCTTCTAGTATAGTATACTCTATTATAGAGCTACTAGAAGGTATACTATTAGGTATTATAAAGTAGGTAGTAGTAAGTTATAATCTAGTAACTCTTAGTTAGTTTAATTAGCTATTTATACTAGCTAGATCTATATAAGATTACTTAATCTCTTTACGCTTTATAGTTTTTAATAGGTTTATATAGAGGCGTTATATTATAAGGCTAGAAAGTAGTAACTATAAGAGTGTACGTCCTAAGAGGACTAAGA